>SNQJ01S0213268.1:0-14056 GCA_010110895.2 Picea sitchensis | reverse complement strand
GCGAATGCGACAGCTTCGTCAAGTCCTCTTCATCTAACCCTTGCCTGAAAGATCCACAACCTGGATAACAACAGCTTCACTGATCACTCTCTTTTGGCTGACTGTAAGTTTCCTCCAAGATCATAAGTTTCATATGTTCAGTTCTCCCCCATTTTCACCATCATAGGGCCTGTTTATATAGGTTGGGAGGGGCCTAACCTCTTGAGTTATGTTTAGAACTAGTTAGGAACCATCTCCTTGGATCAGGGATATTTTGATGAATCCAAGAATTCGAGCAAAACTGCCTTCTAATCTCGAATGATCTCCTCCTCAGTTGACTCAACGGGCTAACAATTGACCCAGAATAGGGAGCGCTCCCCCAAAAGGGGTATCAGAGCATTATAGCACTCCTTATGTGCCTTGGGAAAGCGCCAGCGCTCTTAAGATGGGAAGTGCTCCTCCAGAAGGGCTGAAGGGCATTATAACGCTCCTGAATCATGGTAGAGGAGCGCCAGCGCTTCTCCAACTGTATTAGAGGAGCGTTCCCCCTCCAAACCACTGTTTTAGGGCCTCTTTCAGGTGTCAAGAGTTATTTGATTCCAGTAAACCAGTTCTTGATCTTCAACTCAGTCAAATGAGGTAAGGAAGATGCGACACTTACGACGATTGATAGGGACAATGCGACACTTAGCAATTTTGACGTGTAACAACTATCTTCGAAAATCCCTCGACAAACCGTCGGTAGTATCCTGCTAAACCCATAAAGATATGCACCTCCTTGACATTCATTGGTGCAGGACATTCCATAATAGCCTCGACCTTGGCTAGATCCATGGCGATACCTTCACCAGAGATGACATGCCCTAAGTAGTGAATCCTCGATTGATAAAAAGAGCATTTGGACAACTTCCCATACAATTTGTGCTCTCACAGGCACTGTAGTACCAAGTGCAAGTGCTCGTCATTGTCCTTCGTCATCTAAGAGTAGATCAAAATATTGTCAATGAATACTTGGATGAACTTGTCCAGGTATTCGCGAAACACCCTGTTCATCAAACTCATAAATACTCCTGGGGTGTTTGTCAGTCAAAATGGAAAAATAGTAAACACGTAATGTCCAAATATCGCCTTAAAGGTGGTATTAGGGACATCATCCTCCTTGATCCACAACTGGTGATACCATTATCGCAAATCATTCTTGGAGAACACCATTTCACCCTTCATTTGATCGAACAAATCATCAATTCTTGGTAAGGGATACTGATTCTTGATCGTAGATTTTTTCAATGGACGGTAGTCAATGCAAAGCCTCCATGATCCATCCTTCTTCTGAATGAAAATAATAGGTCCACCCCACGGTGACACACTAGGACGTATCATTCCCAGGTCCAACAACTCCTTCAGTTTCATTTTCAACTCTTGCAACTTGGGGGTCGACATCCAATAAGGCGTTCTTGCTATCGGTTCGGTCCCCGGTTTCAGGTCTATGGTAAACTCCAATTCCCTTTTCGGTGGCATCCCAGGTAACTCCTATGGAAATATGTCCACAAACTCTCTCACCACCAGAAGGTGTTCTATACCTTCCACTACTCCAATCTCATTTAGCGCAAGGATCGCATAAAGCTTGCACCCCTTGCGCATACTCGTTCGTAGTTATAAGGAAGAGATGAACCTCGGGGAAACTCCCTGGTTCCATCCTACAATCACGCATCTCTGTCCCTCGTCATCGATCAAGCTCAATCATTTTGTCTTATAGTTTAGTGTCGCCTCATGCGATTCCGACCAATCCATACCAATTACGACATCGTAAGATCCTAAGATCGTAACGTACAAGTTGGTCCTCGTGACAAACTCTCCCAGGTTAAGGGCACAGCCCGTAACCTTTCTTCCAACCTTCTGTTTGTCTCCTGAAGCCATCTCTACGAAGCTGAACTCATTCTGATCGACTGCCCTTACCTTAATCCTTTTTAGCACTGCACCATAAATGAAACTCTCATTAGCACTCGGATCTATCAAAACACTAAGGGTTTGGTCAGCGATGGTATCTGTCGTCTCTAGCACAGTCGACTGGTGCTCTGGCTGGCGATTATTCACCACTGCATGAATCCAATGGGCCTTGCCCATATCTCCCACTGTAGTGGGTCTGGCTAATCTAGACACTCTGGTCCTCTCCACAGGACAGTCGCATTGATAGTGTGGTTCCCCACATATCCAACACCCCTTCTTTGTCCTAGTAGTCCTAGTACCTGAAGTAGAAGATGACGACCCACTGGCCTGGAACCCTGGTCTGTTCTGTTGAACAGGCCTAAATTACTGCTGCTACAGGCGACGTTGCTGCTAATGTTGTGGTCCCCGATAAGGTGTCTTCTATTGAGGCGGTGTTCACCGGGGTGTAGTGAAGGTGGATCCCCTCTGTAAGCCACGATATCCCAGCGTATGTCTCCTTGGTGTCTGATGCTGCGGTGTTCCAGATGAAACCTACCTTGCTAGTCTCGTTGGAGTCTTGGTCTGACCCCCACTGATAAGCTCCTCCTCTGTTATGAGGGCCTTCTGGACGAAATCGTGCAAGGTTTGAGGCATCAAAATCCTAACCCTTGCATGCAGGCTTCCATTAAGTCCGAACATGAACCGGTTGACCTTACGTTTTTCTTTGTTAAGGTGTGGAGCATACCAGAGTAGCTCCATAAAACGTGCCTTGTACTAGGGCATCGTACGACCTCCCTATCGTAAGGCATTAAACTCATTGAGCTGATGCTCAATGAATTCCTCTGAAAGGTACCTCTCTCGGCACCGTTCCTTGAACATCTCCCATGACACGTCTTCGATTTCCATGTTTAGCTTTGGTAGGAGCGTCTTCCACCATAGAAGAGCGCTCCACTTCAGTTGAAAGACCACCATGCAGACCTTCATGTTCGAGGTATAATCGCAAAGTGCGAAGCACATCACCATATTCTCCAACCATGCCTCGGAGGCGATCCCATATAGGGAACGAAAGAACTCAGGAAATTTAACCTTCTCGAGTTCACAATGAATGCTACTAGTAACAGCCGGTGCGAGCGACAGAACCTCAGCAGGTGCCGGTGCCCTGGCTTCATCTCTGTCCAAGCGGCTGATCAATGCCTCAGACATGTGCTGAAAAGATCTCATCATCCCGACAACATTACCAACTGCTATCTTCTCCTGTCTGAGAACCTGCTCGCCTCCCTGGCGGTTAGACCCCTCAGGCATGGATGCTACTAGAGGCATCATGACTCCTCCCCTAGCACCCCATCGTCTTCCTCCATGGCATCCTCTAACCATGATTACCGGCACACACACAATCAACTCGATCAGCAACAGTATAATCAAATCAAATCATGTCACAAAAGCCGTAGCAAATCCCAAGTCGCAGGTCGAACCCACTCTGATACCATATGTAAAGAAACTCCTTGTTACGATGACAACCTCTTATAACAAGTGCAATTTTTTTTTGTTTTTAAAAGTGTGTGTACGCATTTACAAGGGAAACAACACATTCGACTCTTCATCGCCACCCAACGACAAGCAAGATGCAAACCACGATGAACACAACAAGACAACATAAAATGCACTACAAGTAACTGTATGCATTTAATGACAATCTATTAACAATAAGTAAGATTGACTACCCACCTATCCTACCCTGCAATGGTTAGGACCTCCAAGACACATAAGCAACCCTCAAGCCCAAGTTCCCATCGATTTTAACCATTTAAGGTCTCAGGGCTGGCGACTGTTCTGAGGAACATGGAGGTGTCTACATCCCGCCCGACACTAGCAGACCACGCAATGAAATTAATACAACCAAGAACAACAATAATTAAATGATCAACCACTCCTCTATGGAAGGCGCAAGACAAAAGGACTCAGACAACGACCAACCAATATTAAGACAAGGCTTTGTCTATGACTCAACTATGATTTATTACAGACCAATTACACCATTTCAATTTCATTAACCGATGAGTACCTTTATCATAAGGTAAATCCAGTTAATCTCAATCCCCCATTTATTAAGTCATAAAATATTATTCTACTTAGTTCAAGGACATTACAATTGTATGCTATCACTAACAGTAAAAATGATAATAGCATCTCCATGAAATGATGCCCATAATACCTTTTATATCACAATGACTTGCAATAATCACAATCAAATTGCATTTTATGTGTTAACCATAATGACTAAACTGTGATATCATTACCATAATGATGAACACATTAACCTTTACTTTACCATTAATATTAGCATTTACATAAACATTACACCACATTACCTTAACATTACAATACAATACATTACCTTACCTTAACATTCCATTACATTACAATACAATCCAGTACACTACATTAACACTTCAATGCATTGCAATTCATTATATTCCATCATATTACATTTCATTAACCTAACATTACATTACCCTTACTATGATATTATACTTATATATTAATCATTAATTAAAAGCTAGCTTAGAATCAATAACCGGGCATCTAATGTACATAACAAGGCACCCCCCTTTTTTTTAAATGAAGGTAATCAATAATGCATTCATAATATTTACTGCCAATCAATTAATACAGCGCTTTTGTCAAGAATAAAGGGGGCGACCTTAGGTTGAA
The DNA here is from genome assembly GCA_010110895.2 of Picea sitchensis. Classification (NCBI taxonomy): domain Eukaryota; kingdom Viridiplantae; phylum Streptophyta; class Pinopsida; order Pinales; family Pinaceae; genus Picea; species Picea sitchensis. The sequence continues at coordinate 9,439 of SNQJ01S0213268.1, read as the reverse complement.
AAATCCATTTATTAAAATTTAAAAGTAGAGAGTTGGAACAAAGGGTTTTAAATAGTTATCAGTCAGAAGGTCCTCCTTTTAGGCAATAGCGAGGGCACACCAGCAAGTCGTCTTCTGGTTCTTCTTACCCACATTAATTCATTGGGGATATGCCACCTGGTGTTATGCACAGTTAAAGATTTGATATCATTAATCACCAATCTAATCATTTTCAAGGATTTAATTATTATTATATGCCTTTACCATAATTTAAATCGTTTTAAAGGATTTAAATATTTCAAGATCGTAGTTATTAAGTTACAGCTGCAATGGTGTCAAAATAAAAGTTATTGGAAGTAAGACCCTGACCATGCCAACTTCCAGAAGGTTAATCACGCAAATCTAAAATAGTCGAGGTCTTCCATCATCACCCACGCGTCTGAAATGCGGCCATGCTGACAGCTATTTCTGTAAAGCCCAATCACGTTGTCTCATAATAGGAATTCTGTCCAGACTGGAAGGATTTCCGCTAGTCACTAAAGTTGTTTAGTAATATGGCCGACACACTCCCCTCACGCTCATCTTGCAACCCCACTCTCGATGAAGGTATAAAGGGAAGGCGTTTATGGTGTTGAAAGGGGTGCAGGCCTACCATGAGGAATTGGACAAGAGCTATAGGCAACATAGGAAACAACCACGCCTAGGCTGAATGGTAGCAAATGGTATTGCTATCTAGAATACCTAACGCTGCCAAAGTTAGGGCAACGTGTGAAGGGACCCATGTGCCCTGTGTTAATTTTAAAAATGAGCATAATTGAAGCCCTTCTTACCAGCCTTAGAGCAAGCTAGCGTTCCAGTGATTTAATAGACCCTTTTTAAAATTAAGGAAAAGCAAAGGTTATGATTCTGTTGAAGTTGTAAATAGGGGTGATACAGCCTTATTACAGCGATGGTGCAAGGACAAAGACTATTGGATGGTGGGAACCAATGAATGAATACAGTTTGCCTTTAATCCAGCTAACTCGTACTGCACGCTGGTATATCATGCATTTAGGTTCATCAATAGTTAGATTGGGGCCACTATTTTTTTTTTTTTCTTTTTATTCCTTTTGTTAAGTTTGTTCGTTGCCGAATGAAGGTTTTCAGAGTACATTTAAAAAAAAATACTCTCCTTCACCTTACTCGACCGTCTTCCATGAGAGCTTGGCTCTACCATACGCTTACCCAAGCCTCTGTATTAGTACCCCCTAGCTCTATAACACAAAAATTGAAATTTGTAATCAAGTTGTTGGTTTCTTTGCTGGAGAAAAAAAAAATTTAAAAACGCAGACCAAGGTATCTGACCCTTCCCATTCTGCAGGGATTCCAAGCAAACGAAATCAGGGATAAAATAGAACATTTTCCTATTGGCAGCGATGTGGAAACTTAAGGGCCGCTGGCAACAACCTAACCTTATCACTAGAGTTGAATCGTTGTTTTCCATAGTAATCATTGGCTTAAAATATAAAACAATTTAATGACCAATAAAAAGCATGAATACAAGCACTGAGAATATAGGAGTACAAGTGTAACCAGTAAAACTACTAACCAAAACTCAAGACAACTTTCATCATCAAGGAATCATATACAAAAATTTAACAATTTTTTCTGTTATTCTTAAACAAACTGATGCGCTTGTGTACCTGTGACCGACGACGAATAACCCGAAGACGCTATCCCACGCTTCCGCTCTGTCTGAATCCTGCTTGCGTTTCGTCTAGATCCTGATTGCCAACCGTCGAGATTACACCGGTACCTCCTAGCCAACGCTAGGGGTACTCTACTTCCCCCTTATTCCCCCGAGCCGCAAAGGGACCATACACTATCCAGATGGTACGTCTAGCTCCCAGCTCACCTCGCAAGGCCGAGCTACCACTCTTATCTGAGCTGGAAAATCCCAACTCCCCACAAGTAATCAGTCAAATCACAAATCCGGTAGCGTAACGTTACGCTAACATATGATCGCCCTCCTCCTCATCTTCCCTTTCTTTTATAGAGTTTTTAGAACCTCCATCTTTCCCTAAATCACATTTAAATTTAGTTTTAATAAACATCTTCTAAATATTCTCCTTCACACAAGTGTCGTCCATCCCCCTCTTTCCTCCAATGATTATTTTCTTTAAATTTATTAATTGTCTCATTTCCCTCACCCACCTAGAGTTGCTCCTAAATTTACTCCTATGTGTTCCTAGATTCCCTTACTGGTTTAAATACTTTCCCTAAAATGAAGTTGCTAATTTAGTTCATTTTAGAAGGTTTTTAATTGTAGATTCCTTACTATGTTGACCTCGCTTTTTACAATAAGTTCCCCTCTTTCCCTTATTATGTTTCCCCCCATTCCTTAGTTTCCAAATTTTTATTATTCCCTTCTTTCCCTTTTTTTATTAGAGCCAAAATGGCAGTTGCTCTATTTACTCTTTTCCTTTTATTATTAATTTAATATCTTTTTACACTTTCACAACTTAAATAATTTATTTCTTCTTTACAATTTTAAATCCATTGATTTTAATTAAATTCGTACTCTCTTCATTTTACCCCAAAAATTTTATGAACACTCAAACTATTACTTAAGTGGTTTTTAGTTTAAATTTTTATTTTTATTTTTATAGGGTCTTTTTCTTAAGGTTAGATAAAATTTTACCCTAGAGAAGTTTTAGACTTAGGACTTAGATTCTGAACCGGGCAACATTTAATTAGGGAAGTCGTTTAAGAATTTCTTAATGTGTTAAATGTCTTAGGGCCATCTAGGTTTGTTCCTTCATCAACATCAACGCAACGTGCCCTTAAGGGCGCACCATGTGCTCCAAGGGTGCCACTCGCTTCGTTTGTTTCTTTTGCGCGACGTGCCATTCAGGATGCACCACATGCTCCAAGGGTGCCACTCACCTCATTTGTTTCTTTTGTGCGACGTGCCCTTCAGGATGAACCATGTGCTCCAAGGGTGCCACTTGCCACTTGACTGATTGGTAGACATCAATAACCCCCGGAGTCAACACTCTGCCAGGTGAACTTGTGGGAGACTAAGGGTTTCTAAGGAATAAGGCCCCCGCCTTATTGCGCACCCCTTAGAGTCATCGTGAGTGACTGTCGCAGTCTACCCTCACAGCATCGTGGATCCTCTCAAACTAGGTAATTGTTAACCTACAGTTCGAGCCACGGCGGGAGTGCTAGTAGGCTATGGCAGGGTTTTTGTCCACACCTCTCCCTCAACCTCTCTGGAAATCCTGTGTGGCCCCTTTACTCCATATGTGAGTCTGGTCAGCAAGATATCATCAGCCCGCATCATCAACAATTGTGTTAGAACATGTCCACATCATATCATCAAATCAAATGTACTAAAATCACCATAAACAAACAACCCCAATAACACACTCCCTGACTCGATCCAGAGTCCAAGGGGTTTCGTCGATGCCTCTACATCCTCAAGGTTCAAAACCCTACACACTCAGTAAAACCAAGTCAATAACACCTGTCTATGTCAATGCAGTAAACATCATGTCATCTATCATAATGCATCATAATTAAGGACAAATGGTTAAATATCATAAAGGTCTGGATCACTTGCGAGCAAGTGTCCTCAAAGAATAAGTGTCCTCAATGTGCCAGAGCAGGATGTTATAGAATTATGTGTTGTCATTAATTTGCTAATGCTTTAAAAGAAAAGAAAAAAAGAAAAAAATTACCTTGTGATACGATTTCCTAGTCATAAAGGAGGGCACGTTACAACCATGATTTCTAGTACAAACATTAAAATCGATAATTTTTGCGTCCTTCCCACATTATCCTGGAATTGAAGGGGGGAGCGGGGGATAAGACATCTAAGTACATGATTAAATAAGTAAGTAGCAGGGTGGAACATTACTTGCATGTGGCTTTGCCTTCATTTCATATGTCATCCTTTCATATTGAGTGGGAGCGATGTTGTTCCAATTTAATAAAATGACCATTTAGATGATCCATATGCTTAATAAAAACTGATGGTCCCCAACATAATAGAGGCCCCTTGTTTTTCAAATTTATAACCATTATAAAGAATAATGATGATGATGATGGTCTTCATATACTAGAATACGAAGAACCATTTGCTTTGATGATGATGATGTGGAGAGTTGTTGAAGGAGTGGTTCTTCAATCTTGTTGTCATATGGAACCAATGTTCAATGTAATCTTGATGTGCATGGTTCAATTCCTCATTTAAACCACTTTGCATGTCTCCATCTTTCATGCCACATAGATCATCTTCTTTCGGATGGTTTGTCTCTTGTATGCATACTGGATATGGCGATATGCATGTCAAGAACTCCTCGATCTTAGGTTCTAGCAGTTTCTCTCCATTGAATGATTCTTCAGTCTCTTCTATAGGTTAGAAAGGGTGATCAAAGGAGGCTTCTATATCTTCTTATGGATGTAGCTCATGAAAATATTGTTTTTCTATCACTTCTGGAGAGGTAGATAGGTTCTTGATTGTTGTCAATATTTGTTCTTTTTGCGAGGCAGATACTGAGATCCCAGCTGCTACTAGGATGGAGAGAGTTCTTCCAAACTCTTGATCATATTTGAGTCCTTTTTGCTAGTTTATGGGTCCATTTTCACACATGGATTAGCGTAGAGGGGGGCGGGGGTTTCTTACAGTGCCCCAAAATTATTATTTTTAAATCCTAAGGAAATAAAAAGAATCAAACTAAAATAAAATGTAAGCAAACCAATTATATATTTGAAGTGCCACCACGCTACTAGGACACTGCTGTCACCAAGTTATATGTTCACACAATTTATGTTCTCTTCTCATATATATATAAAAAAGAAAAATGGCTAATGCTAATAAAACACAAATTCTAACTACTAAAAGGAAGAGGACAACCTATCTTTGGAGTAAACCCACTAAAGTGGATGTGTGGGATCTTCGCTCACATGTTACTGTCTTCTCTCTGCCCTTAGGCCTGTCTTTAAAATCACACCACACTTGCATGAAAAGAAACACACTTCCATGAAAGGAACACTCAAGGGTTTGGAGAAATAAAATAAAACTACATATTCTCTAATCCCTTTAGCACCTCCCCAAAAACGACGCCAAAATGTTGGAGTTAAATATATTCACTATTACTTCCCACATTTAATTATCAACCAGGGCTTGTATGCTTCGAGGTGAAGGCACATGAAACACATGATTAGAGCCTAGTCTAGCCTAATCTAAAGCCGACAAAACAATCTTCAAACCCACACTACAAGAAATTAACACTAAGGATTCATCACTGGGACATAGGTATAACTTACTGCTATAAAGGCTTAGCTCACAGTATTTCAAGCACTCGGGGTGATGTTCCTGTGATTAACTATGAGTAGCTTACTTAAGTCTTCTGTCCTTCAATGATTATTTTCTATAGTGGATCCACACTTAAATGCAATAAAAGAAACAATGAAACACAAATGAATTCAAATGAGAAGAAATAAACTAATGGGAAAGCCAAATCACAATGAAATCAAACTAACGAAAGGAAATCAAACAAATAGAAAATAAAACTTATTTCAAACTATGTGAATGAAATGAAATGTGAATGCAAGAACCGAACCGAAAACACACAAAGCAAACCACTCAAACTATAGGAAGAGGAAGGCTGAATTTAAAAGCAATCAATCAAACTGGAATCAAACACTAAATGCAATCTAAAATATTTCCACAATCAAGTGCATCAGCCACAATGAGAAAGCACAGAATGAAATGAAAAGGATTGGGAAAGAATGACAATCAAATCTTCAAGCTTCATGGCATGCCACATTCTATTGTTTCTGAATGTGATCCAACTTTCACTATCATTTTTCGGAAAGAACTGTTCAAACTACAAGGAACCCATTTGCTTCCTAGCACAACTTATCATCCCCAAACTAATGGTCAAACTGAAGTTGTCAACAAAGTTTTGGAAACATATTTGAGGTGTTTTGCATCAGAAAGGAAGAATCAGTGGGCTCAATGGTTACCACTATTATAATGGTGGTACAACACTTCGTACCATATAGCTATGTGCACCACTCCTTTTGAAGTGGTATATGGACAAAATCTACCTTCAATTATCTCATATTTTCCTGGTGTCTTGAAGGTACACGCGGTTAACAAAACTCTTACAGTTCGAGAGGCTATTCTCCATACCCTCAAAGAGAATTTGTTGATTGCCGAGAATCACATGAAGCAACAAGTAGATCAAGGTTGCACTGAATGCCAATTTGCAGAAGGGGATCAGGTGTTTCTTCGATTGCAACCTTACAATCAAAGTTCCCTCGAGGTTGATCATTGTCAAAAATTGGCGCCAAAATTTTATGGTCCTTATACCGTTCTCAAGAATGTGGGAAAGGTGGCCTATCAGTTATCTTTTCCTAGTCATTCTAAGATCCATAATGTTTTTCATGTTTCCTGCTTAAAGAAGGTGATTGGAACTAAGTGCCAAACTCAAACCAACCTTCCTGAGTTGGACAAAGAGGGCTCCATTTGGCTACAACCACAAGAATTTTTGGACCAATGTGAGCGTTGGATGCATCAACGAACCATCAAAGAAGTGTCGGTTCAGTTGAAAGATACAACTCTAATAGATGCCACTTGCAAACCAACTACCATTCTGCAGCAATTTCCCCATCTCAAGCCTTGAAGACAAGGTTGTTTTTAAGGGGGAGGACATGTTAGGGACCTAACCCCTCATGTAGGTAGAATAATATATTTCCATGTAATAAAGGTCAATATAATAACACCTAACAATAAGGAAGAATAAATCCAATGTAAGAAGACCTAATAGAAGATTCCACTTCTAGAAGGATCTTCCTCTAGATGGTTCTTTTGATAGACATATTTAGTATAAATATGTGTCAAGGTTATGAGAACTCTTGTCTTGGATATTATTTTAATAGATCTCTACTTGAGGTTTCCCATTCGAAGAGGCAAGTGAACATTGCTCTCAGTAATCAAAGTGTTCTTTATTATATTATTTTGACATCATTTTGGTATTATTGTGGTGTTGTTATGGTTATATTGGTGCTCATCTACTATTTCTATCTATTTATTTATGTTATGCATACTTTTTATATCTGGAATATTACAAGATGATTGATTGTTCCTTTAAAATAGACCTTTGCTGAGAAATAGACCTTTCCCTTTTGATCAGTGAGTAGACTTAGTCCATTTTCTTTGCTCAACAAGCTATATAGGAATTTCATCCTTGACCCAATACATTCCTCAATGTGCAGACATGTTCTTTTCCTGACAATCCACTCTTAGTCAATTTTCCGACTTGCCTAATATCGTTCTTGAAAAATTAAGTTACTCGATGATTCCAACCATTTTTATTTTCAAATCACATTGCACTTCACTTGTCATTCACAAGATGTCCACTTGTTTCCTTTTCTTCAACACCGTAATTTCTCGCTTCTACCATGCATAGAACACCTATTTCTCATTACGCTCGTACTGAGTGATTTCAATTTACTCACTCTATATTCAATTCTTTTCTTAACCGTCAACTGGTTGAAAATCAATGCTTTTCTTACCGATCAACAATTTACTTGATATGTGCCCCTTTTTTCATGAAATAAACTTATACAAGTGTGGCCTTTTTCTACCTAGGATAAATTCCTCTGATTACAATGATAGTTTTCGATTCCAAAATGAGTACCATTTGATTTTGAGTTGTAAACACACATTTTCAAATAAAATATAATGATGAGAAACTACAAAATTAAACTCATAAAATATCCAAAAATCAAACTAGTTACTAACATGATCAACCATAAACTTCCCCACATACATGAAAATAATGATGAACAAGTACAAAATGACCCTCATAAAGGGCCTAAAAATCAATCTAGTTACACGTGATAAACTAGAAACTCATAATCAACATGATCTAAGTGCATTACATGACCTTTATAATTGATTATAATCAAGAAAAAAAAACAAATGCCTTCTATATGAGATACCCTTTCCACATTAAAAAAAATGAATGTAATGGTCAAAATAAAAGAAATGAATATAAAGATTAGAATAGATATAATACAAAGATCTGAACCAGTTTGTCCATATCATGACAAGTTTTATAAAATAATCCATTAACATTACAAAAAAACTTAGGTGTATTATTATTATCCATGATAGATAATAAAACAACAAAAATACATCAACTTCATTCTTGTTTAAGTGCTCACATTGATAAACATAGCATCATGTGCACACATGTACTTCTTATGTGTGTCCATGTGTATGACATAACTGCGACACTCATATCTAACATGGTTTAAAGGAGAAAAATGATAATTTTGACTTGAGACACTCTCCTAGCCAATCAATGTGAAAAAATTATATATAATTCAAATTGTAGTATTTTAAAAAAAAATATCAATAAAAAAATTAAAACCATATAAATAGGATATTTAAAATTATATAAATATTTTATCATCACAAAATTAATAAAATATGATTAATTCTTTTTTTTTTTTAATTTGAAATTTCTTTATCATTATAAAATATTTCCTCTCCACCCACACACATAAAGAAATAACTATTATATACATATGACATCTAGATAAAGTTCCAGAACAAAATATTGTGTTGTTTTACACTATGTAAAATTTTACAGGAAAATGCTATGTATCATCAACTTAACTCATGCAAACGTTCATGAATTTGATTATTTTAATGGGAATTAAAATGTTATGTATCATCTATTTAATTTATAAATAAAATTTATAAATTTGACTATTTTATTGGGAATTAGAATAGCTAAAAACTTCAAATAAGATATTTAAATATAAGTAAAATTTCATAGGAAAGAGTATAGGCATAAAATTAAGTTTTCCATCTTTTCACATTTTACAAAGATCTATCAAATGTCTTAATTAGAAATTTAGAAACATATATCAAAAGACACAGTTAGGATTATTTCCTCCTAGGCCTCCAAAGAAGATATATTTACCAATTGGATTGATTGGATTTTAAAGGATAGGTGAGATATTATAACAATGTTGTCTACTTCGAGCCTTCCTTGCACTGAGATTAAGTGGTGCTCCATGATCATTGGTGATTTTTATGTCCCTTATATGTGTACTATGACCGAACCCTTAAGAGGGTAAGTGTCCGCTCCACATTTTTGTTGCATTGAATCGTGATCCCGACGGTCCAGACTTAAAATAAACTTTGCCTCCAAAATCCACGCTATGGACATTCGATTGAAGGCTATTAAACAATGAACCAGGACACCAACCTAAACATCTATTTTTTACATATACATACCATATTATGTCATTACTCATTGGTGTCTCCTGTATATACATATAATAAAATTTGGAAAATCATGTCTCCTTACAAAATCAAGATATAAAAAACAAAGATATAAAAATAGATATTTTTCTCTAACAGTGAGAGATTAAACTCACTTCGATAAAC
>SNQJ01S0213265.1:13888-25075 GCA_010110895.2 Picea sitchensis | reverse complement strand
CCTACTAGACCTTGTCTCGACCAGGATGCAGTATCCGTACCTGGAGATCAACATCCCTTACCCAAACATCCAGAGAAGTGGCTTCCCAAGTTTGACCCTGACTCTAAACAGATCGTCGAAGATCACATTAAAATTTTTATGTTATCCATTAGACTTTGCAATGTCAAGCATGAAGATGTAGTCTGTAGGTTGTTCCCCTACACTTTCGAGGGAAATGCATCTACTTGGTACTTTGCCCAACAACCCCATACCATCGTGTCTTGGGAAAAGTTCGAGTCATGCTTTTTGGAAAATTTCGGAGATGATAAGTCATCGGAGGTCCTGGTTATGGAGCTTTGTAGCTTAAGAATGAACCCAAAAGAGAAAATTAAAGACTTTAATCAAAGATTCTTAACACTTAAGAACCGAATCCCTACGGATTCCATGCCTGCCGAGAATCTTATCATAGCATATTATACTAAAGAACTGCATCAAAGTATATCCATTTGGGTTAAACGATCTAAGAAATCCACGTTGTTAGAAGCCTTCGAAGAGTCCAGCCAGATCGAAAAATACATACTCAGTCTAAAAGACACTACTAGCAACGAAATAGAGACTAGTTCTTCTTCCAAAAAGAAGATCGAAATCCTCCCTAGACCTGCTCAAAATAAAACACAACCTGAAAGCTCTGATTTAGAAAACTTAACTAAAGTTGTTAAAAAAATGTCAAATCAAGTTATAGATTTGAAAAGGATGGCCAAAGAATCTTATTTGAGCAAAGGGCCTTACAATCCCCCATTCAGGAAGCCTTTTCCCACCAACCGACCTAATCAGAATTCTGAAGGCCTTAATCTAGAAAGTCTACACTTTGCCCTTCAAACAATTCTAGAAACCCAGGATAACTTGATGCCTCCTGAGATTCCTGAGGAGGTTGTTGAACAAGAGACAGTTCAAGAAGAAGAGTCTTCCCCAAACATTTTTGGACACTTCTCGGATAGCATCTTTCAAGCTAACTTCGAGACAGTCCATCCCTACAATACTAGGAGTAAGACAACAAACAAACTTGCTTCTGAAAACACTATGACTTTGCCTCCAAAGAAATCTAAACCAGCTAAGACTAAACATAGTCATTTAAGCCCCAAATTAGATTATGATTTAGTTGAAGATATTAAAAAGTTAAGGGCTAACATTTCCATTTATGAGTTATTAAAATTTCCATTTTTGTTACAAAAGATGTTACAGAATATCGCAGAGAATGGCAAAAATGGTAATTCAAGCAATAACAAGGTTGTTCAGAACAAAGTTCCTCAGAAGACTTCCGCTAAAAATAATACTGATCCTCAAGATAAAGGAATCCTTCCTGTAAATAATGTAAACAATGTAGATAAAGTAGCTTTAGAAACTGTGAGTAAAAAACCACAAGCTACCACCCTTAATACTCGCAGAAATGTACCTCCATTTTTGTTAACTTTCAAAATCTTTAATAGAAACGTGCACAATTGTATGGTAGACTCAGGAGCTTCATCCAATGTGATGCCATGGTATGTGTGTCAGAAGATTAACGATGAAGTTGAACCATCCACTCTAAAAATCATCCAACTTGATCGAACCAATGTTAAAGTTGTAGGCGAATTAAGGAATGTGCTTATAAGATTATCGTCTAACCCCAAGGTTCATCAAGTTATTGATATTATTGTTGTGGATATTCTAGAAATGTACGGTCTGTTTTTAAGTAGGGACTAGTCGGAGCAGCTACATGGCTATTTCGCGACAGATTGGTCTCACCTGTGGCTTCCAGAGAATGGCAAGCCCAACAAAATCAAGGTAAATCGTGAACGCTACCTTAAGTTCACGGTCACAAATTTAAATGATCCTAATGAACCATTTACACCCTCTGCTGATTCACCCGAAGTACAAGGGATGGATACCTTTTTCGAAAATTTCATGGCTGAGGCTTCAACTATCACCAATCCAGAACAACAGTCAGAGATTGTAGCATATGTGTAGCCAACAACTTCCACACAATGGTCTCATACACCCGATAAAAATCAAATTTGGTTTATTTATTTTGACGGGTCAAAGTCCAAAGAAGGAGCTAGTGCAGGCTACGTTATTATCAACCCGGCAGGTAATAAAACATTGATTGCATGTAGGCTATAATTTGAATGTACTAATAACACAACAAAATATGAGGCTTTACTGCAGGGCCTCAGAAAAGCTTTAGATATGAACATTCAAAATTTGACTGTCTTTGGTGATTCCAAAATCGTAGTTAGACAGGTAAGAGATTCTATCCACTGCCTGTCTCTACATCTTAAAAGCTACCAATCCGAGGTATGGAATTTAATGAATAAATTTTCTGCTTTCAATATAAATTCTATTCCTAGATTGAATAATTCTAAAGCAGATCTATTAGCTAACATAGCTTCTAAACTCTTTCCTGCAGAAGGCTTGTCCCCAGACACATTCTTTGTCAAACTATTGTTCAGGCCATCCATTCCCGACAACATCATGAACTAGAGAGTCTTCGATGATGATCAATATATTATTAGCTTCCTGCATATGGAAGAAACTTTTCAAGGCGCGGTGATTGACGAATGCACTCACGACAACAATTTCCATGATTTCACGGTAATACCACATCCGAGAACTCCTGAATCTTCATCGGACATGGTAAATTTGATCCCTAAATCTATAGTTAGATTAGAGAAGTTTTATGATCTTCAAGATAAATTAAAAAAATTGGTCAACTCTAAAACCAATAGTTCCTCGTTATCATATGAAAAAGTAAACTTGGGGACTAATGACAATCCACAGTGCATTAATTTAGGGCTGGGGTGTTCTGAACAAGAAAAATATGCATTTATTAAATTGTTCAAACAATTTAAGGATGTTTTTGCGTGGACGTATGATGACCTCAAAACTTTCGACCCCAACATCATACAACATGTCATTCCTATGAAATCCCAAACCTTACCCTTTAAACATAAATTAAAAAAAATGCACCCTAAGCTCGAACCGACCATCAAAAAAGAATTAAATAAACTCCTGAATGATAAGATAATTTTCCCTGTTAGGCACACTCAATGGGTTTCTAACCTTGTCCCTGTCCGAAAGAAAAGCGGGGAAATTCGACTTTGCGTCGATTTCAGAAACCTTAATAGAGCATCTGATAAAGACAACTATCATGTCCCACCCATGGAACAGATCCTTCAAAAATTATATGGTTCTGAGAGGCTATCTTTATTGGATGATTTCTCAGGGTACAACCAAGTCCTGATGTCTCCTCCAGACCAACTTAAAACTACCTTCCGCACTCCATGAGGCACCTACACTTATCGAAAAATGCCCTTTGGATTGATTAATGCCGACGCCACTTTCCAGAGAGCGATGGACATCGCTTTCCGAGGCTTAATCAATCGGTCCATCATAGTTTACTTATATGATGTTACTGTCTTTTCTAAAAACAAAACCGATCATCTAGTTCATTTAAGAGCCATTCTACAACGATGTCGTAAATACGGCATTTCCTTGAATCCTAAAAAATCCATCTTTGCAGTAGAACAGGGTAAACTCTTAGGATTTATTGCGTTAAGCAAAGGGATGATTATCGACCCCAAAAGGACTCAAGTCATCTCGAAACTCCCCCCTCCTACATCCAAAAAGTATATGCAGTCTTTCTTAGGCCAGATAAACTTCGTGAAGAGATTCGTCCCTAGATTCTTCAAAATGGTCAGACCTTTACAGAATTTAATTAAGAAAGACGCACAATATCAATGGGGACCCTTTGAAAATCAATATTTTAATGCAATAAAAAGGGCCATAATAGACGCTCCTTCTCTCATGAGCCCTGACTTTTTGCAAGATTTCACACTCTATACATTTTCTTCTGACTGCTCCTACGTTGTCGTCCTAACTCAAAAGAATGATGAAAACAATGAGGTACCCATTGCCTTTATGAGCTCTGCTTTCAAAGGAACTGAACTTAATTACCCAGCGGTAGATCAACAAGCCTACTCTATTTTCAAAGCAGTCAAGCACTTCCGGTCTTATCTTTTGAAATCTAGGATGAAGATTATTGTCCCGTACCCAGTCGTCAGGAACTTGTTAGTGCAGAAAGAACTAGGAGAAAAGAGAGCTAACTGGGTTACTTCTATACAGGAGTACGACATATAAATTACCCCAGCTCAGATAGTGAGAGGCTGAGGGTTATGCAAGGTAGTTGCTGATTCAGCAGCAGGGCAACAAGAAGAAAGTGATAGGTCAAACCTAGGACAACACGATCAAAATGCAATCTACTGTGCACAAAACTTTGTCAATCCCTGGTATGACGATATAAGATTCTATCTTGAACATGGGTCAGCCCCCCATCACCTGGATCCCACTAAAAGAAGAGCGTTAAGATTAAAATCTGCCTCCTTTCATTTGGTTAATGGTATTTTGTTTCGTCAAAATTTTGATGGCATACTGATGCGCTGTCTTGAGAAAGACGAAGCAGAAAAAGTCTTACTAGAGTTGCATGCAGGAGAAGCTGGTGGTCATTTTGGTGGTGAAACCACTGCCCATAAAGTTTTGAGAGCCGGTTATTACTGGCCGACACTTTTTAGAGACGCCCATGCCTTGTGTCGCAAGTGTATTATTTGTCAAAAAGCATCAGGGCGGTTACAGAAACCAGCCTTTCCTTTGCAGCCCGTGTCAGTAGACTCTCCTTTTCAACAGTGGGGCCTTGATATCATAGGTCCAATCAATCCGCCATCCTCACAACAACATAAGTTTATCATAAAAACCATAGATTACTTCACCAGGTGGTATGAAGCTACCACATTAAGAACTGTAAATACCAGTCAGGTAATTGCCTTTCTAAATTCAAATATTATCACTTGTTTTGGTATCCCTGACTGTTTAGTATTCGATAACGCTTCTTATTTTTCATCTCTTGAGATGAGCGAGTTCACTTTAGAAAAAGGAATTAAATTCAAGTATTCTGCTAGATATTACCCCCAGGGCAATGGATTGGAAGAATCAACAAATAATAATCTAATTAAAATGATCAAGAGAACGGTATATGAGAATCACAAAAATTGGCATAATGCACTGTTAAACGTGATTTAGGCTGATAGGGTAACACCAAAAACTGTTGTAGGTAACTCCCCCTTTTTCTCGTTTATGGTAGAGAATCAATTCTTCCACCACACATTCTTCTTCCCTCACTTCAGCTATCGCAGAAAATACAAGAAGAAGATTGTCCCCCTTTGGAAAACCGGATTAATGCTTTGATAAAACTAGAAGAGGTAAGAGCTCAAGCTAAACGCAAGTTAGATCAGCATCAACTAGTAGTCAAAAGTTGGTTTGATTCCAACTCTGCCTCTGATAGGAACTTCGAAGTAGGTTATCTTGTCTTGAAATGGGACAAACCGCATGAGGGGAAGGGAGAGCNGGCAGAGTTGGAATCAAACCAACTTTGCCTCTGATAGGAACTTCGAAGTAGGTTATCTTGTCTTGAAATGGGACAAACCGCATGAGGGGAAGGGAGAGCACACGAAATTTCAAAACTTATGGCTTGGACCGTTTTTAATTGTTGAGAAATTGGGTCCCAACTCTTTTCGATTGCAGAATCTAGAAGGGCAGCCTGACACCTATCCAGTGAATGGCCAAGCTCTGAAAATATATTTTGCTTGATGACAACTCTTTGTATATTATGTACATATTTTTCTTTTGTTTGCTTTTCTTTTGCTGTTTTGGTTTTGATTTTCCTTTACGCTTATCATTTTTGTTTTTGGAAATACACATACCTGTATGCTGAACTGTTCAGACAAAGAAAACAAAAAAATTCTTTCACTGAAATGACTGTTGAAAAATTGTGTAAACATCAATTGTATACTTCTGAAATTTACATCTGTCTTGAAAAAACTGTTGTTTGAAAGAAGATAGCTTATTTCGATCTGTAAGTAAAGCCTGTCGTGATCATCCATTATCTTTTTACGCTGTCCCTGTTCCTTAAGGGAATGACTCAGAAGATGTCCCCCTTCCTTAGAAGGTCGTTTTTGTAAACAAACCACCTCTGGATCTTAGTGAAGGACAGTCCTAAAAAATTCTGTTGAGTTCTGTAAAAAATATGCTAAAATATCATAATTTTCAGCGTCACCCCGCTCAACTATATATCTTCAAAAAGAAAAAAGAAAAAAAAAAGAGTTGTGGGAAGTGCTTGTAAACCCGCCGGGATGTTGAACAGGTCTGATGGCAGCGGGTAAATGCATGCATGACGCCAAGACAACTTCGCCGGGGTACTGAACAGGCCTGCTGGCAACGAAGCAATGTCGGGTATATGAAAATTCGTAAATATGAAACCTCTGACCTTAATATGTCCTTTATTCTGATCTGGAACTTCTTGGCAGGATACGGATATCAGAGTGGATTAAATGGCAACCCTGTTGAGGCTATGGATGCCTGCTGGCAGTAGTGGCTCTGTCAACAGTATTGGAGATTTTATCTTTAATATCGTGGCTCACTTATCTTAGTACTGTTATCAGTTTTCATCCTTTAAACACTGCTGGAATATTTGATCATTGATGATGTTTAAACAATTTTCTGGTTATTTCTGTGGAATTATTCTTGTTATCTTAATCTAAATTTGTTCTTTTGGCAGAGATAACTTCTTCTACCAGTGTGTTTCCATTGTTGGAAGCCAATTCACTCTTTTATACTGTCCTCATAAGCTACCTACACCAGTGTTTTGCAACCCTTGATTTTCATCGCAATCTTTGGAATAAAACAACACTGCTATTTTTGTGCAATTTGCACACCTTCCGTTGTTCTCATTTTCATGACTGCAAGCATGAAAACTTTGATTTTGAAGTCACATTAAAATCGTCACTGGTCACTCTTGTTTATGTGTTCATTGCGTTTCCAATTTAATTATAGTTTTACAGTTGGCAAGGCTCCAAGATATTTACTCATTTGGCATTCTTTAATTGTTAATATGACTTCATTTTTATAAGACTGTGATGATATTCTTATGATCAAGTTTTTGATACATTGGTGTTTTGATGTTCTATACTCTTTCATCGATTTCTTTGACACATTGGTTTCATGAAAACACATTGACGTTGTGGTTAGACCCTTGGTATAAATCATTTCATGAAAACACACATTTGATATGATCGAACCCTTGGTGTTGATTTCAAATCATTGTTTTGGTTTTAAAACTATGATAAAACTATTGCTTGCGCAAATGTTTGGTCGACTTACCATGGTTTTCGTTAATTTTTTGAATAGCATAGTTTTTGACATACGAAATAGTGATTTGAATCGCTATATGCGCCGTCAGTTGTACTGTGGGAAATGACTGTTTTGCATGGGCTGAGCTAGCTCCACCACCCTCGCACATTCGGGCATTAATGCCTTTCCCCTAACCCGGGTCACCTCTGTTAGTTGTCGGGTAAGCCTGCGAGCCTTTCGATCCTGCGAATGCCCTGTTGAAACCCTTTCCCATTCACCCAGCTCACCGTGTGCTCCTGTCTATGGCACCGGTGGTGCGCATAGAGCCAAATGGTAGCCAAACTCTATTTCTATTCGATAATGATCGCCAAGATTTGGAAAATGGTGGTTGGCTGGTGTTTATACAGAGGTTTGAGGGTTTCAACCTTTCGGTTGCCCAACAATTCACCCTCACCTTCGACGGATGCAGGGCTAAGGTCGAAGATGTACAACTTGAGCTTAATGAGGAATTCATGAGTTCATCTACATGACTACTAGCGACAGGGCAAAGGTGGTTCAAAAATTCCAAAGTTGATGAGGTGTCGTGGCCTCTCCTTTTCACGTCAAGGAAGATCGTTTCCTGTGATATAGGTATGCCTATCACTACCCTCAAACCCAGGTGGCATGATATTTTGGTAATTGTTAAACAGTTTGTGACCTGTGAAGGTCGGTATGGCTTGGTATTTTTGTATCACCTCCAGTTATTGATGAATTTCATAGGCTATCCCTTAAATATGCTGCATTATCTTTTGCGAATTCTGTACAAGATGTCTAAAAGATTCAAGTGTGAGAAGGATGATAGCATCCTTTTCCATCACGGCTTGATTAAACTCATTATCGTCCACCATTTGAGCCTTCATGGTGATAGTTGGCAAGCCTTCTGTTACACATCAAAATTACTCACTTTGATAGTGTCGCAAGTGTCGTCATTACAAAGGTCGCAAGTGTCGCATGTTGCTCACAAGTGTCGCAAACATCAAACAAAGCATACTGCCATGATGCCTATGTCATACCTATAACAACATGAGAAAGACACTTGAAACACCTCAAACATTTGATTTGGAAGAGGATAAATGAGTCAGCAGGCTTGCAAACATTTTTCCATCTGAAAGCACCTCAAAAACTGAGTTTTTTGAGGGGAGCGCTCCCCCTTACACTATCTCGGAGCATCGACGCTCCCCCTTACACTGTCAGGGAGCGTTATAACACTCCCCTGGCCCTTTTGAGGGAGCGCTATAGATTTTGGAGCATTGGTGCTTCCCTTAACCTTTTCAGGGAGCGCTACAACGCTCTGATGCCCCTTTGGAGGGAGCACTACCTATTCTGGGAAGTAGTTAAGCTATTGAGATGAATGGGGGAAGCATATTTTCATTCTTGGAAGGCAGTTGGATTTGAATCCCTAGTCCAGCCATGATCTTAGGGTAGATCCTCAACTGAAGGAGGAAAATCCTCAACTTCCCCAAGGATATCTCAAGTGGTTAAAGCCTCTCCACGTCTATATAAGAAAGNAGTTGGATTCGAATCCCTAGTCCAGCCATGATCCTGGGGAAGATCCTCAACTGAAGGAGGCAAATCCTCAACTTCCCCAAGGATATCTCAAGTGGTTAAAGCCTCTCCAAGGCTATATAAGCAAGCTTTCTAATGGTGAAAGGGGAATGGAAATGGAGAATTACACCAAACTTATGATCTCATAAGTGGTGTTGGAACAGAGCTGATTGGGGAAGAACTGTAGATATGAAACTTATGATCTTGGAGAAAACTCACAGTCAGCCAAAGGAGAGTGATCAATGAAGATGCTGTCGTCCAGGTTGTGGATCTTTCAGGCAAGGGTTAGACGAAGGGGACTCAACGAAGCTGTCGCATTCGCATCTACGATTGTAAGTACTATTGTCGTTATTCTCATCAATATGACATGCTTGGCCTGTTCTTTCTAGTTTGTGTCTAATGTTACATGAAATTATCATTAACTGATAGATCTATTTTCAAGATAATATCAATACAGTAGGAAGTGGTCGTATCTTGCTTTGTCCACAGGATCCAGCGAGAAGCAAAGGATCGAAGCGCGACTCAGAGCGTGCAGGGACAAACGTCGATAAAAGGTACCTCTGTCATCCTTCCTTCTCATGTGTTAGTTTAGATAGATTTGAAAGGAAGTCAGTGTCTATGTTAAGCATTTTCTGTCTAGAGTTAGGGTCAAGCTCTTAGAGGCGATCTACCTGTCTACAGGGATATTTTCCTACAACAGAAACTGGCGACTCCGCTGGGGAGATAGCCTCAAATCGAAACTTCTTGTTTTGATTTTCTCCTCATTGACCTTGTTCTATCCATTGATTGTTTAAGACCTGGTTCAATCCTCTTTTGATTGGTTTCATGAGCTGATTGGCTCCTTGTCCCATCATACTCAGCATAATTGTCGAGTTTGAATTTCAATTTTTGGAATTTTTTGACATTTTTGGGAGTTTTAGACCTTGGCGTCCCTATCCTAGTGTTAACAGAGAACCAACGCTCCCCCATAGCCTTGGACAGAGTGCTATAATGCTCCTTGCCTTTGGCAACAGAGCGCCAGCCTCTTTTAGGCCAAAAAACCCTCCATAATTGCTTTGTTGGGATTTTGCCTCTGTGTCTCTTTTGCTTAGTGGCCTTGTGAGCCAATGTTTCTTCCCTTTCAGCCTTGACATCTGTCTTTTGATTGAAGAATAAGCATCTTACTACTTGGATCTTGTAGCCTTCTTCACTATTGTTATTGTTTTTTGTTGATTGGAGTTTGAGACCCATGCATCGTGTTTCTCTTCTCATCAACTGAGTAAAAACCCTGGTGAAGGTCATCAAAGGCCTACGGACCTCTTCATCTTGATTTTAGTCAAGATCAGTGTTCTTCAACCTTTTCTTTTTGGGTTTTAAAATTGTTTTTCTCTTTGATTGTTTCTTTTCTTTCACTTTTCATTTTGATTACAACGAAAGGGTGTATTGTTTGTATGACTTTTGCTTGTGCTAGTTTGATTTTCATTCATACAAAAAGATAATTAGCAAGACGAGCATTGTGTTGTATTGATCATCACTCATACACAAACAATGAAACACATATTTATGATTGATTGTGCATATTATAATGAATTTAAAAGTTTTTACATTACATCTGGATTTGATTGAGAAAAGAATCATTTGAGGGCATTCCTTATTTGTGCTTGATTAGTCAAAAGAACTCTCTCTCTCCCTTAGCTAGATGTTCATCGAAAGGAAATGGATGCTTATCATATTCAATGCATTCTTTGGGTCTGAGTCATAATTCCATTTGTTTCACTTCCATGCACCTCTTTTGTGTAAAGAACAACCATAAAATCAACGCTAATTAAAAGTTATCTAGAACTTTTTCTTTTCTAGGATCCTCCACCAATGTTAGACTAGGCTTAGTACTTTGGATTAGGGTTGTGAGCATAACTCTCCAAAGTTTCCAAAACAAACACTAGCCTCCTGAGTTAGGGAGAGTCAAATCCAGTTATCGTATAAGTCTGCCTGGGATCCCCCTCTCACACAGGGGTTACGCACGAGGTCGCATTCAGGTGAGCTAAGGGGACTAACCCTCCATGGTTTAACTGATTGTGGTGGTCAGATCGTATTATGGGGATCACTTTGAGGTAAATCCACAATTACTGCGTGGAATCCTTTTAGTTGATTTCGGGCTTGATACCCTGCATGTACGTTCGGATCGGATTGTCGACTATTCCCGCCCAGGGGCTGACTGCGAATTGGTAACCTTAGTGGCCATAATATTTAGGGTCTTACACAAGGTGACGGTGACGAGAAGTCTCATTGTACCTGGAACAAACATTGGTCAAACTCACTCGGGCTCCTTGGAGGGTAAATCCATAATTACTGCGTGGAAGCTTGCACCAAGGCATAAGTCTGTTAAGCAGGTCGCCATTGTAACTGTTCCACCCTATCCCCGCCCCT
>SNQJ01S0213263.1:1463-15748 GCA_010110895.2 Picea sitchensis | reverse complement strand
ACAGAAGAAGAGAATTCCTATTAGATTATTGAACAAAAAAAATAAGAAGTGAATTCCTATCAGATTATAGAATATGACACAAAAGAAGACAACACCTATCTGATTAAAGTACAAAACATAGAAGAAGACAACTCCATCAAGGAATTGATGCATACCTCAGTAATCACTGAAGAAAAACTATTGAATCTTAAGAATGATGTTCTAATTACATTAGAAGAGATTCACATGGCACCATAAAATAATTTTTATATTAAAGTTCCTAGGGATGCTATTGACCATATTGTGTAACATCCACGACCCTACAGAGACCGGGTAATGCCACTACTGTAGAATATACACTTATATATATAAATGACATGCATTTTAATGAATTAAAATGCTTAACACAGAGTAATCACATAATTACTGCTACCATATACAATCAATGAAAACTAACATTAATTCATATACACAACGGAATACATGATAATCATTAATCACAAAACATGCATAAAATACATAGTCAATCGCATAAATGATACTTATATTTTATCTGGAGTGAATCCAGCAACTGCGTATAGACCTTCCACGAACCTCCTAGCCTTAGACTGCGCTGCTCATCACTCTCAACAGTAGGTCACCCCTGAGCTGGGACTAAACTCCACCGGGCAAGGGAGTTCTAGGCTTGGCAAGGACAACAAGGAAGTTGCACAAAGAAACAAGAAGGATCTTTTATCCTAGGAGCCACTTACACCCACAACACATAGACCCTCATTCCCCAAACACCTGCTCCACCCCAGGAGAGTACACCTTCACTACTACAAGTCCATCGACTAGTACACTTCCCTTACCTTGGGCTTCAACAACAGGCTGGACCAGAAGTATCAGAGTACTGTGGCTACTACATGACTCCCTTCCAAGAGAACTCACTTCCCAGTAGACTCTCTCACCTGGAAGAGATGCTCACAGGTATAATAACCAGTGTTCGACTCAGCTACAACCGGGTATGGTAGACAACAACAACAACAATAATAGTTAACGACAACAGGGAAACATGGGTATGGACACCCAAACAGGCAACATCCTAACGCTAAGTCTCAACACAGCTCATGCGACTACAATTGCGCCGGGCTTCACAGGAAACAACACATGACGAACATCTCTGTTTCTGGTTTCAGAGATGCGTGAGGGTATGCCACGGGTCAATACAGTTCAGGAAAAATAGAATGCAACAACCCAAAATGGTTCATGTACAGATTGGGCTCTGCAAGTGTTGATAGATTGGCTTCACGGAAAAATACACAGGTCAGCTTTATGGTTCTGGCTTTGAGAATGCGTGATTATGCCGAGGGTCGATCACAGAGGAAAAACGGGTTCACGTACGAGATGCGATAATGCAACACCAACTCAGGCGAATGATGACATACTGACTCACGAACCCCCCCAACATGAGCTGACACTTCAACTTTAGCTGCATGGACCTAGGTCGATAATTGTCTTCCTGGAGCTACATGCACTCCATTAAGACCACGTCCCACTTTCCAGGAACTTAGGATAACAAAACATATAGTGTTCACCTTAGTCTTTAGGAAATAATATTAAAATATTATTCCTCTAGAGGTAATCCACCTAGCTTATCCCCTAGGCCCAATACTTATCCCCCCTTCCTTATCCTACCTAGTGGAGCTTAGTCCCCCATAACTCTTCTTCGTGGTCAGTCTACATGCAACAGTGTTTTTATTTTTATTAATGATCTACATAATTATATATACAAACAAAATATTAGGCTCCTGGCCTTGGCATCTCACTCACCAGCCTAATAAACACATAATTCTTTCATATTACAACCACTTGGCTCACTAGCCTATAAGAAAAATTACAATTCAGAAGGGTCTCGACCTTGGGGTATTACAATCCCCTCCCCTTATTTTTGCGATGTCCTCAGTGCAATTTATTTACAAAAAAACAACAAGATTTCCAAAATCTTCAAAAAGATGCGGGTAATCTGCCCGCATAGCATCTTCATGCTCCCATGTTGCGTCCTCAGGACCATACCAGGTCCACTGGACTTTTACAAGTCCTATATCTCGATTCTAGAGCTGCTTTCTTTTCCAGTCCAGTATACGCACCGGATGCACCTACAAGATGCCTTCATTTTCCACCTGAATCACATTCCAATCGATTACATGATTATTATCAGGTATATATTTCCTAAGCAATTAAATATGAAACACATTATGTACAATCATGGATGCAGTCAATGCAAGCATATATGCAACTGGTCCAATCCTTTCTAGGATTTTAAATGGCCCACAAAATTTGGCTGCCAACTTGGAACAGTTTCCCAGCTTCAGGGAACTTCTGTTATCTTTTACTTAAAAAAAAACATGATCACCCACTTTGAACTCCTTGTGGATCCTGTTCTTATCAGCATAACTCTTCTTCCTGTCTTGGGCAGCTTTCAAATTCTTCTTAATCTTCAACATTTGTTCTTCCATTTCCTTGAGAAACTCTGGCCCAACTACTTCTCTATCAGCTGGATTATCCCAGCTTACTGGAGTATTCCACTTTCTTCCATAAAGTGCTTCAAATGGGCTCATTTTCAATGATGCTTGATACCCATTGTTGTAGGCAAATTCTACCAAGTGTAGGTAGTCTTCCCATTTAGACGGTTTCTCCATCACATACATTCTTAACATGTCCTCTATCACTTGGATTATCCTCTCTGTTTTCCCATTGGACTCAGGATGATAAGCAATGCTAAATTTTAGATTCGGTCCGAACCCTTTGAATAACCCTTTCTAGAATTTTGAGGTGAATTTCGGGTCCCTGTCAGACACAATTGTCTTGGGAATACCATGCAATCGTGCTATTTCCCTTAGAAAGATATCAACAATGTTAGGTTCCTTGTGAGTAGTCTTTAGTGGAATAAAATGGGCAACTTTCGTAAGCTTGGCCACCACCACCATGATTGAATCATGCTGCTTGCCAGTTCTGGGAAATCCTGTGATGAAATCCATTGTCACTACCTCCCACTTCCACTTAGGGATGGGTAAAGGTTGTAGCAACCATGTTGGGTGCCTATGATCAGCTTTAACCTTCTATCACTCCATACATCTGGCGATGTATTCTTCAATTTCCTTCTTCATACCTGGCCAAACGTAATGGATATTGACTGCTACCATAGTTTTCTAATATCCAAGGTGCCCTACATTAGGAACATTATGCATTTCATTCAAAATCATAATTTTCAATTCCTGGACATTAGGTACATAAATTTTGTTCTTGTACAAAAGTGTTCCTCCAACTCCCAACTTATAATCTTCCACTTTTTGTAGCATCTTACCATTTTGTAGCTTTTCTATCAACTGCATGTACTACAAATCTGCATTTGCAGCTTCCGAAATTTTGCCTTTAATATCAGTTCGGTACATGCTAATGGATGAATCATGCAATTCATGCACTCTCCTGCTGAGTACATTAGGCACTTTGTTTTCCTTTCCTTTGATATGCTTAAGATCAAAGTCATACTCACAAAGAAAATCCAACCACCTACTCTGCCTAGAATTCAAGGTTGGATGATCAAATAAATACTTTAGACCATTGTGGTCTGTTCTTAGTTCGAACCTATTTCCCATGAGGTAATGCCTCCATTTCTCCAGAGCATGAACGATGGCTGCCAACTCCAAATCACGAGTTTCATAGTTTCTTTCGTTCTCTTTCAACTTTCTGGATTCATAACAAATTACAAATCCATTCTGACTAAGGACTCCTCCCAGTCCTTCTTTGCATGCATCTATGCACACTACAAAGTCTTCATTCGGATTTGTAATCCTCAGGATTGGAGCACTGGTTAATAGTTTCTTCAATCGTTGGAATCTCTTCTTACATTCTTCAGTCCATTGAAACTTCTTCTCCTTCTTTTGCAAGGAAGTGATAGGGTGAGATATCCTTAAGAACCCTACAATGAAACTTCTGTAATAACCAGCTAGACCCATAAAGGATATGACTTCTATCACATTCTTTGGCGTTGTCCATTCCCTGATGGCTTCTATCTTCTTAGGATCTACAACTATCCCATCCTTTGAAATGATATGCCCCAAATAATGGATCTGCTTTTGATAAAATGAGCACTTGCTCAATTTAGCATACAACTGGTGCTCTCTTAGCACCTGCAACACCATCCTAAGATGTTGTTCATGCTCTTCCTTTGAATTGGAATACACCAGGATGTCATCCAAAAAGACTATGAAAAAATTATCCAGATATTCTCTGAACACACCATTCATCAGGGACATAAAAACAACGGGTGCCTTTCACAACCCAAATGGTACCACTGTGAATTCATAGTGACCATACCTTGTTCTGAAGGTGTTCTCACTGATGTCTTCATCCTTAATTCTTACCTGGTGATATCCTGATCTAAGATATATTTTTGAAAATTTCTTAGCATCCTTCAACTGATCAAAGAGATCATCGATCCTTGGCAGAGGATACTTGTTCTTAACAATCACTTTGTTTAATTGTCTGAAATCGATGCACAATCTCAATGTTCCATCCTTCTTCTTCACGAACAGGACCGAGGCTCCCCAAGGTGACACACTTGGGCATATATACCCCTTATTTAGAATCTCTTCAAGCTGCATTTGTAGTTCTTTCAGCTCTGATGTACTCATTCTGTAAGGATCTTTTGATACTGAAGCTATTCCAGGCATCAAATTTACAGAAAAGTCAATATCTCTTTTCGGGGGTAGTTCAGATACCTCCTGGAATACATCTTCGAAATCTTTTAATACTTCATGGTATTCAATACTTGAGACCTCATCCTGAGATGCTTCCTTCACATGGGATGCAAGTAATTGACAACATTTTCTGTAGAACTTCTTCAACTGCAATGCTGAGATTTCTCTAATAGTAACTACCCTGGGAATTCCTTGGACTGTTCTCCGATTTTATTCCTCATCCAGGAAAGTGAATTCCTTGTTACGACAGTCCAATATGGCATGGTGTTGGTTCAACCTATCAATCCCACTTAGAGAACCTAAAGGTAAAATGTTCAATTCATCTCTCGCTCAGTCCGTTCATGTCCACTGGACATGACTTAACCAATTCCATAACCTTTCTCTTAGTTCCTGTATCCAGCTGCACTAACCAAGATTTTCCATGTTTGCTTCTCGACAATTGCAAAATTTCCACCACTCTAGGATCTACATAACTATGGCTAGCCCATGAATCAATTAAAATAGTAAAGGCATGGTTGTTGATCATACCTTCCACTTCAATCATGTGCGACTGATATTCTACTTGCTTGTTGTCCAGGGCTATTTATATCCTTGGTATTCTATTGCCCATGTTCTCCACTGTTTTTTCCTGCTAAACATTGTGGACAACTCTCACTTTGTCATTTCTGTGGGGGCAATATCTGTACCTATGATTTCCTTTACAGCCCCAACATTCCATATGTGGTTGTCTTGGAATTTGTCCACCCACTTTAGCCTTCCTGGGCTCTTTAAAAGATGGTTGTACTTGAGGACTGTTCCTGAAAAATGGTGGTTTGTTTCCCTTTTTCCTCTGCTTCCTCTTAAACTTATTCTTGTCTTCCCAAGCTTTTTTGAAAGTAAGCTTTTCTTTTTGCTGATCATATAAGCATTTTTCTCTCCTTAAAGTTTCTTCCATAGTCTTTGGGTCATCATACTGGATCTTGTCACTGATGGAAGATGGCAGTCCATTTAAATACCTTTGAATTTTGACAGTCTCATCCTTGATGAAAGGAACATACTTCAACAATTCCAAAAACCTCCGTTCATATTCATCAATGGTCATGCTGCCCAGTTTGAGTTCCAAGAACTCTTTCATATTTCTGTCATAGTACCTCTTAGTTAAGTACTTCTTTTCAAAATGCTTCTTGAAATCCCTCCAAGTAATATTCTTCTCTCTAACGTGTTGTACTTGCACAAGCTAGTCCCACCATACGGATGCCTTTCCTTTAAGTTGGTAAATGAAATTTCTTCCCTTTGCATGAGAAGAATAGTTCTGCAGTTGGAAATATTTTCTCATGCCCAAGAACCATGTCTCAACAACTTCATCTTCCCTGTGTTCTCCATCAAACGTAGGAGGTTTAATCTTGTTCATTTCACCTTTCAGTTCATCCATTCCAGATCTACTATGTTTTCTGGTAGGAGATGGGCTTGAACTACTGTGTGCCTCCTTATTGGAATGTTTTGGGGAGTGATGATGATTCTTGCTAACACTTCTTGATCTTCTTCTCCTCTCATTATTCTTGCGACTCCCTGTTTTTCTTGAGTCACTCTCCTTATCCAATTTCCTTTCAATTCTTTCCAAACTCTACATCAACTTTAAGTTTAACTTTCCTTGTTGATTCCTGGCTTTCATGAGCTTTCTGTTATCAACTCTGTGAGCCTGGCCATCCTTCTACAATCGTTCAATGATTTTCATCATACGACCTTCCTTGTCCATCTCTCCTCCATGCCCATTGGAGTTAGATTCTTCCCCTCCTAAATGAACATCCATTCCTTTTACTTCATTCTCTGAACTATAAGCATTTTGTGCCTCCTCCATTTATCTGCACTCTGTGGCAATTCGATGCGGTCTTGACACTTATTGAACTCTAAAAAACACAACGTGCAGTAAACCGGAATTTGTCAGGCCATCATTCCTTAACAATTCCCACGACACTAATAAACCAATCTGATTTAAGAAAATGTTCAGATTTCATTTTTAATTCCGAGCTCTTCTCTGCTCTGTAATAAATTTCGGGCACTAGCCCCTTTCTTCCAATCCCCAACCCATGTGATCATGGACCGTGACTAGGCGCTAAGTCAAAAGGTGCTTACTCAGGCCTTCGACTTTAGAAAATTTTAAAGCACAATACAACAATCCCTCAGAGTTTGGATTTCCAAACTCACGAAGTAGGGCGGATCTTCAATCCACGTCTACCTAACATCTAATGGCTGATACTTACTATGGAACCTCAGGTGTCTGAGTTCTAGGACTTTGGGTCTTCGGGACTTCGAAGCTTCGGAGGATATCACATCCGCACATTCGAACTCTTAATCTCTGAACATTCTCCATCACCTTTGGTGACGACCTTACGTTACATCACTTATCATTTTCTCGATTGTGGGGGCATGCAACGGTGGTTTGGAGTAACCCTCCTTCCATCCAACAATTCTTCTGACGCTGACATGTAACCCGTTGGTGAAACCGCGGTTTGGATTGCGGGACCACCTTAGATAATTAACTTCCGTGCAACTTGGGTCCCTGCAATTCCTTCTGGACGTTGATCTTGATGTATCATGATCAATTGCAGTGTGGGTTCTATGACCTTTAACTACGTTAAGTAACCTAGGGCCCCACTAACCTTACTCATACAGGATGCCACATGGCAGAGTACTAGCGGCTAATACGTGGCCCATGCGATACGTTCTAAATTCCATTTCAATCTAGAATTTAGAACGGGTTTGAAATCCACTAAAATGTGGCACACATCCTAGGTGTCCATGTCGCCTCCAGGTGATGTCCTCATGACTCACCACTTTGGCTCTTCGGGATTTGGGAGTTTAAAACTCACAACACTTGCCTCCTCACGAAGTACTTCCAACCGAAGTACACGATCTCTTGATGCATGTCCTTCGCAACATACAGTTTCGATCTACTTCAGGACTTCAGGAGTTTGTCACACTCCACACTTGAAATCCTCCGAAATGGTTTTCCTTTGCTTACCTGGACACGGATCTAATGATCGAGCTCTTCTCCCCAGATCTATGGTGTAAATCCACTTCAGGGATTTAGAGCTTCGGGCTATGGCATTTCTATTATTCTACATCAACTTCATCGAAGTCGCGAAGTCTAAAGGGCTTCCAGTTTAACCCTTCTGCGCTTTCTCCAGATCTGACGGTCGTAAGGGTTTTCCTTTTCTTTCGAACAGATCCTACGGTTCACACTACTCTACGGTCCAACACCACTTCTGTCATGGTTTTACGACATGCTTCTCCTCCTAAGCTTCCTAACATGGCTAAGGTAACCTCTTCGTACTCAGGAACATTCTGAGGTTTGAAATTGGTTCCTCCAGACACAATTTCTACTTGAACCTTGAGTCCAATGACCACTTACCCAACCCATCTAGGCTCCGCATTGAAACCTTGGGTCAAAACTTTAGTTTTGCCCATTTCGACAAAAAATCCTTCTGAAACTCTTGCTTCAACTTCCACTAACATGGCCCATCCACGCTCAGTGTTGTAACCATGCTCTGATACCGTATTGTAACATCCCTGGCTCTCCAGAGAACGGGTAATGCCACTATTGCGGAATATACACTTATATATAAATGACATGCATTTTAATGAATTAAAATGCTTAGCACAGAGTAATCATGGAATTACTGCTACCATATACAATCAATGAAAACTAACATTAATTCATATACACAACGAAATACATGATAATCATTCATCACAAAACATGCATAAAATACATAATTAATCACATAAATGATACTTATCTTTTATCTGGAGTGAATCCACCAAATGCGTGCAAACCTTCCACTAACCTCCCAACCTTAGACCATGCTTCTCATCACTCTCAGCAGTAGGTCACCCCCGATATGGGACTAAACTCCACTGGGCAAGGGAATTCTAGGATTGGCAAGGACAACAAGGAAGTTGCACAAAGAAACAAGAAGGATATTTTATCCCAGGATCCACTTACGCCCACAACACACAGACCCTCATTCCCCACACACCTTCTTCACCCCAGGAGAGTACACCTTCATTACTACAAGTCTATCGGCCAATACACCTCCCTTACCTTGGGCTTCCGCAAAAGGCTGGACCAAAATTCTCAGAGTACTGTGGCTTCTACGGGACTCCCTTCCAGGATAACTCACTTCCCAACAAACTCTCTCACCTGGGAGAGCTGCTCACAGGTCTGATAACCAGTATTCGACTTAGCTACAACTAGGTACATTAGATAGAAAAAACAACAATAACAGTTAACAACAACAAGGTAACACGGGTATGGACACCCGAACATGCAACAACCTAACGCTAGGTCTCAACACGAATTAGGCGACTACAATTGCATCGGGCTTCACAGGAAACAACACAGGACAAACATCTCCATTTCTGGTTTCAGGGTTGCGTGAGGGTATGCTACGGGTCAATACAATTCAGGAAAAATAAGGTAGCAACTCAAAATGGTTCACGTACAGACTGGGCTCTGCAAGTGCGGATAGACTAGCTTCACAAAAAAATACACAGGTCAGATTTATAGTTCTAGCTTTCAGAATGCGTGATTATGCCCAGGGTCAATCACAGAGGCAAAATGGGTTCACATACGAGATGCGAGAATGCAACACCAACTCAGGAGAATGATGGCAGACTAACTCATGAACCCCCCCAACATGAGCTGACACTTCAACTTTAGCTGCATGTGCCTAGCTCGACACTTTTCTTCCTAGAGCTGCATGTGCTCCATTAAGCCCACGTCCTAATTTCCAGGAACTTAGGATAACAAAACATACAATGTTCACCTTAGTCTTTAGGAAATAATATCAAAATATTATTCCTCTAGAGGTAAGCCCCCTAGCTTAGCCCCTAGGCCCAATACTTAGCCCCCCTTCCTTACCCTACCTTGTGGATATTAGTCCCCCATAACTCTTCTTCATGGTCGGTCTACACAGTAGTGTTTTTATTTTTATTAATGATTTTCATAATTACATATACAAACAAAATATCAGGTGCCTGGCCTTGGCATCTGGCTCACCAGCCTAATAAACACATAAGTCTTTCAACTTACAACCACTTGGCTCACCATCCTATAAGCAAAATTACAATTCAGAAGGGGCTCATCCTTGGGGTATTGCATATTGAATACACAGTTATGTGCACTCTATAAGATTTGGATAAAATTCAAAAGAAAGATATGTTTCTACAACAACATTTGAATCAATCTAACATAAATAACCATGAAAAGAATGAACAAAAGATTCATCTAGAAGACACATAAGAAGAGATCAAAATATTGAAGATTGAAGTTGTTGATCTAACAAAAGAAGTCAAAGATTTGAAGACATATGACAAGCCCAATAAAAGGACAGAAGTATCAAAAGAGACAAAAGAAATGGTCAACAGTCTAAAGACGCAACTTGAAGAAGCTAAGGAAATTGAAGAAGCCTTGAAGATCCAATTGACTAAAAGGGAAGAATCATGTCACATGTTGGAATTGGAAGTTGTCAACCTAAAAAAGAAGAATGAAATACAAATGAAACTCTCAAATTCTAGAGCAACTCAACTATCCTGGATAGGATCTGGTACACTCAAAGATCAACCAATGAAAAAACTGGTCTTGGGTACAATAAGAAAGAGGAAGGTGGTAAGTGGAACCCCATTCTCAAACATAAGAAAGGCTCATCCTCCTCAAAAGGAAAAAAGTGTAGTCACGGGCCAAATACAAACACTGAAATTTGTTAAAGAAGGAAGCTATAAAAATAAAAACAAGAAACATATCAAAAGGTAGACTTCTCATGTCAAAATAGACCCAGGTATGGAAATACCTTCAATGGTTATTGCTTTTCTTGTCATAACTTTGGTCATAAAGCATTGGAATGCAAAAGAATTGAAAGGAGAGATTCAGGAAGGTCCAATAACTTAATGAGATGTTGGAGATGCAACTATGTTGGCCACATAACAAAGTTTTTTCATACAATGAGATGTTACAACTATGATAGGTTTGGACACAAATCCCAATATCATCGGAGATCAAGAAGTTAACCTATAAGGAATAATCCATACAATTCAGGAAGAAAATCTAATGAAGTTTGGAAGAAAAGAGGATATAACAAATCTCAAAAGGAAAATTTAGAAAGGAAAGGTCCAACAATCAGAGTGCCTCATGGAAATATTTGGAGAAGAAAATTTGAAATGCAAAACAAGAAAGATGATGAAAATATTGCACCTGAGATCGATAAGAAAATGATGGGTGAAGTGCCTAATAAGGAATATGAAGATAATAGTTGTGCATATAAATTGGATCAAGCTCAAGAAGGGAGAATTTCTAAAGAAGAACATGAAAAAAGTTCATACTTGATAATATTCTGTAAATAAATTGTCCATTAGCCAATAAATGGAAAATTCAAAAATAAAATTCTAAAGAAGAAGATGAAAAAACTTCTATTGCACAAAATTTTAATGTTGATGAACTCATAGATACAGATTCACCAATAGGATTGAGCGATGAAGAACTTGAGGAGTTTTCAATTTTAATTTGATGATCTACTCAACAAAAGTTTTAAATAAAATCTAAAAAGGAAAGCAACGGAGTAGTTCAAAACATATATAGACAAAGCATGAACATGGAAAATTAATTAACGACAAAGAGAAGCAAGATATCTTAGTATCAAAGAACTAGAATTGCAAGAGTTTATTGACCAAAATCATGGTTTGAAGAGTTACAACAACCTGGTTAGAAGAGGATTATAGCTTAAGTATCAGGACAAACTAAAGCGTGTCTTAAGTATTTGAGGACACAATACAAACAACAACATATGAAAGGTCCATTTTCTCTTGAAATGTCTTGATTAATAGTGAAAGGGGAAGAATTGTTGACAGAGTGAGTTGTAGAATACAAGAGGGAAGTTTCCTTCTACATTGATGTTCAAGATGGAGAGATAAACAATAAAAAAAAATCCAAAAACAAACAAGCATAATCTCCATTTTCATCATAAAAGTAGCACTTGGACAAAGGGAGTATAACTTTAGGGGGAGTATAACCTCAGGAGGAGAAAAGAAACAAACCCTTCTGTTATTTTTGTTAAAGGAGGAGAGATAAAGATCAAAACAAGTCATCTCAAAGGAATCAAAATAATACAAAATACACATTGACAGGGGGAGAGAAGTAGTAAGAGTTTCACTCTTTGTCATTGATGTCAAAGGGGGAGAATGTAGTAAAACAAATTCAATTCCCAAACTTGAAGATGAGATCAATGATAGGAGGAGCAAAGGAGAAAACTCATTTGTTTTACAGATATGTTGCCCTAAATGCTAGAGGGGGATATTGTTAGCATTATTGATTGTGTATTTTCATTGATGGCAACACGGATCAAACATGGACAATCATATGTTGATGATCTTGATGACAAGGAAGGAACAAAGGAGTCCCTTAGATTACTAGGTCATGAATAAGATCTCTTTGGTGGATCAATGCAAAATAATGTGTAGGAGGAAAGAAAATCTCAGGAGAAATAATGTTGCAGAGATCGCACAGAAGCCAAAGGGGTTGAGGAGGAATCCTGTCCATTGATGTAGTTTTCGGGACAATCCAAGACTGTCAGATTGAGGTGGAACTTGAGGATGGGAGAAATTAAGTCCCAACCGTCAGATCAAGAGAGATAATCCTCAAATGTAGATCAAATAAAATAACGATCAGACGATAAAGAATGAAGAACAATGTTGATCATTGGATCAAAATAAGATCACGGTCGAATGATAAAGAACGAAGAAATGATGTTGATCGTTGGATCAAAATGAAATCATGATCAGATGACTCAGATCTTAGATAAGAAGGCACCAAAAAATGTCTAAGTATCATATTCTATCTATATCACTTAAGTAAAAGTCCAAGTATGGTTCATTATGGAGGTAAAAACAATTGGGGGTGCATTTTTATGACACCATAGAAGAGATATGAGTCTGCGAGCCCGAGAAAAATCGCTTAAGAATTTTTCTAAGTATAGGTTCATCTTGGAGGCTATGGAAGTTGGTGGTGCATTTTGATGAAACCATAAAATACATGTGAGTCTGCAAGTTTGAGAGTCCACGAACATGTCACATGAAATAATTGTAAGTAAAAGTCCATGTTTAAAATGAATAAGAACCGTCCACTCAATGGTTGATTATATCTGAACCATCGATTTGTTTAAAGCGTCTAGATGAAATATGGACCGTCCATATCACCGGGTGATTAAGTCAGAGTCGTTGGATCAAGATCTATGGTTCATTATGGAGATAATAGAAGTTGGACATGCATTTTGATGACACCTGAGAAGACATGTTAGTTTGCAAGTCCGAGAGTCCGTGAACCCGCCACATGAAATAATTCTAAGTAAGAGTCCATGTTTAAAATGAATAAGAACTGTCAACTCAACAATTGATTATATACGAACCGTTGATCTATCTAAAGCGCTTAGATGAAATATGAGCTGTCCATCTCACCAGTCGATTCATTCAGATTCGTTAGATCAAGTAGTCTAGAGTCATGATCCAAGAGGGATACATGTGGCAGAAGAAAAAGATGACATGTGGTCCAATCAATTGGTGATAAGTGTCAAGGTCCATTTGACACATAATTTTTGTGAAAGTCATGAATTAGGGTGACACGTGGAACACATACTATGGGTTCAAGTCAACCTAGGTGACATCATCATGCCACATCAGTCTGTGATTATAGCCTCCGAGGGTGTCCATATTTCTCCTACTAGAAAAAATGCCCAAACAACCGAAGGCTGAAGTTGTGAAATAATGTTGGTCATTGATATAAGATCCTTTGGAATATTTCTCGACCATTCAATCAAGTACAATGGAAGGATAGCATAAGGAGTACTATCAACTGACAATAATCAGTTGCCACTCTTGATGACCACTTCGGTAGGTAAAAATACGGAAGAATGCAAGGATTGCAAAGGCCAAAAATCCTGAAGACCGAAGTTCCGGAGGACTTGTTTCCAACACCTGTGTGATATGGTAAAGAAGCTAATAGAAAGCCCAAATGGCCTAGAAATAAATAAACCCTCATAATTTTGAATACTATCCCATGTAGAAGAATAAGGGTAGAAAAATAAAGCGCTAACATAAAAACACTTGGAATGGATAAGCCCGTGGTTTCAAGCCTACATTCACAAAGGGAAGTGGATTGAAGGAAGCGCCTATCTACAAAATTTAAATCCGGAAATCAATGATCTTAATTAAATCACATATAGAGATAAGTGCATGTATCTAGCCATCGGTCGCATGCAGAAGAGAAAATGTTTAACACCTTTAGATTTGGTTCTTAAGCGATGTTACACCCATATAGGCTATTAGAAATCTGTATCAGGGACAAAGTTAAGCTCAAATGCACTGCAGAGGTCCTTTGACATCTCATTATGGGTTTGATGTGCAGTGAGTGAAAGGATAATAGTAAAGGAAGAATTTTGTTATTAAAATAACATAGTAGTTAAATAAATGAAAGGGTGCAATGGTTCATGTCAAAAGACACAATGGTTCAATCCTATGCCTATTGATATACTATAT
>SNQJ01S0213262.1:0-15749 GCA_010110895.2 Picea sitchensis | reverse complement strand
ATTAATATTTCATACTTATTTTTGAATACAAGATTACAATGTGGAGTTGATAACTCTTGCGAATAAGATAACTGCTACATAAAAATGGCTACTAAATGTATGTTTTCTTGATGGTTGTTATAGAAACAATTGAAGGATAAAGATATGAATGGAGTACAGTGAAAGAAGAAATTCAAGGATGGTGTTATTACAATGGGAGAAGGAATGTAATACGCTATGATCATATTTTATGGAACCTTTAAAGGAGACTACCAGCTCATGATCACAAAGCTTAATAAAATAGTCATATGAGAGGTAAAGGTCCAATGGACCTACTATAACCTCTAAGAAGTGATATGGGAGATGGAGATGTAATAAGGGAGGTACACCAAAAATTTTTTTGACATTTTGATGTAAAATTATTTTATATAATTATGATGTGAACCAAGGATAATGAAAAATCTAGGGGGAGGAGAATTTAAGAGGCTGATTTTAATCCCCCCCAAAATGATGTTTATGTGCACCTGATTAATGAATTAAGATATTAATGATGTGATATGTAAATATTATACACTAAAGGTTAATAACAAAAATACATCACAGTTTGTAAATAACGAAGGATGAAGAAAATGAGGGGGTGGGCTATGATTCCACAAGAGAGGAAAGAAAGGGGGATTAGGGGGCTCAAAGGCACCAAAGTAAGATAATATTATTTTATTATCAACCTTGAGATAATATAGTCTTTTTCCTAATGTTATCTTAAGTCTTATCAACCTTGAGATTAGTTTCCAAAGAGGGATATGTGGGCTTCCTGTGAAGACACATAGTTGAATATTGTCATGTAAATATAATCTATGAATCTTGGTTATGCAAGGGAATTGTCAATTATTATTATAGGAAAGCCTTGTCTCAAAGCCTAAGATTCCATCCTATAGCTTTTATGAGATTATGGGAAATCAATTCCATGAAACCATGGAGAAAACAAATTTTATGCATGGTAAATTGTCGTCATTGAGAAAACTTGATTGCAACTGAGAATTCCTTGAGTTCTTGTAGTCATATTTTTTTGCAGGTCTATTTTAGAGACCATGAAGGAAGTGGGATAGCCCAAGTGACTACATGGTAAATAAGGGAATGCATTGCTTGGGTTGTCCACACTGAAAGGGAAAGAGAGTTTGTCAATTAGAATTGTTGTAATAGGTTGTAAGCTATGGTATGTGGGAAATTGGGATATGTGAGAGGATTAGAGTTAGCCATGTTGGAAATATTATACACTCACCTAGTATTTTATTTTCTAGGTTGACGAGTCTATGTTGAGGACACCCCTGGTTATACATATTCTCCCCTAGATGTGAATATTCTCCTCTAGATGAGGGAACCACATCCTCTTTATTCTTGAGTCGGTTACACCTCAATTAGCTAATGAAGTGGATTTCTTCATGGTAAATTCAGGATTTTCACCAAGTGATGCATGCATACAGTCCTTCGTATCATCACCATGATGGTGCACTTACTTCGAGATAACCACCAGGAAAGTGCCATAGATGTGCATACTATATTCTCTCCTCACTCCACTTGTGATTAGTTATTTAACTAATGATCACATGGAAAATTAACTAGGGTTGGGTGGAAATTCACTCCAAAGTCTGTTAGTGAGTCATCACATCTCTCTATATCACTACTATGGAACATTAGTTACACATGTATCTTATATATATTGTAAATTATTCACTTTTTTAGTGTGGAATACAATTAATACATTTCATTCTCTCTCTCTCTCTCTCTCTCTCTCTCTTTCTCTCTCTCTCTCAAGTTTGTGTGAATTTTCTACTAGATAGGTTCACTATGAAAAACATGGTCTCAAGCTTTGGTTTGCTAGGGAAAGTGCATAAAAATTTTTATTTGCGGTTAGGAGGAAGATACAATTAGATAGAATGGATTTTCATTGAAAATTATTCTTACACTACACTATTATTTGGAATGGAAGCCAAAGATTCTACTTATTCTCATAAGTAGAGGATTATAACAAATAACAATGGAAACACAAATAGATTGTGATTTATTTGATGAGAAAAATGATTTTCTCAACATATAAGACATGGCTCTCAGATTTATATGTATATCTATTTCTTTTGAACTCCAATATCATGTAGAGGAGGAATAACTCTCAACTCTAGAAGAGCTATGGACCATATTGGAGGTTTTGTTCAATAAGGAATATTAGATTTCATGTAGAAGGTTGACAAGATAGAGCCAACAAAAACCACTAAATGATCAATCCTCTCAGTTTGAAAGAGCCTTCTACACAAGTATCACGCACAAGTTTTTGTTCCATTCATTGGAGATGATGTATACTCCATTTCAGATCTATTTTATGAATCAGATGAGGAATATATCATTCATCCATATCAAGAGACACATGTAGAAAAAAATTCATGCACCATGCATGCATCCCATGATCCACATGTAGATACTACTATGCATGCATCTCAGGAGCCACTTGCTTGTGCCATGCATTTATCTTAGTAGCCAAAAGGGTCCCACACACTTAATGTTTAGTTCTAACATGTTTTGAGGAAAAATTGTAGAAAAATTTGGATATTTGAATTCCTCTTGGAAAAATACCTATTCAACAAAACCTTCATCAGGCATAATATTCTGCCTATTCAACAAAATCTTCACTTAGGAGCATAATCTTCTACATTTACAAGGTCTCTTTGGAGTGAAGGAAGCTTGATTCTTAGCAATTTATTTGTTCCTTCATCATTTGTTTTATGCATTTTACTTTGAGGGGGGGTTTCCCATGATTTTTTTTCCCTCCTTCCTCTATTTTTAGTGTTTCAATCTTATATGCATTGTACAATGAGTGTCTAACATGGCCCATGGTTTACGAGACCCATTCATCATGTACAACCTAGTAGTGTTCAGAGAAGGTGTTATAGATATTACAAACTCACCTAGTATTTATTTTACTAGGTTGAATACTCTTTGTTGAGCGTGCCCATGGTTAGATATATTATCCCCTAGATTATACTTCCACATCCTCTTGAGTCCCGAGTCGGGTTATTGCCATGGTTATACTATGGTGGAGGCTTGCATAGAAAACCCCGATATTATCACCAAGTGTTGCATGCATACCTCGATATAATGACCATGAGGTTCCTTACCTTGGGATCATCACCAGGAAGGTGCTACACATGTGCATGCATGATTCTCCACTTGTGATTAGTCAATTAACTAATGACAGCGTGGCTAGTTAACTAGGAATAGGTGGTAGTTCCCTCCATATTCTGTTAGTGAGTCCTCACATCTCTCTAGAAATGTAAATCCATTTACTAAGGCTTCAAAAGTTAAAAGTAATTTGAAATCTAAATTACTTTTATTTTCTTTGAACATGACATCTAATTTCTATTTATGTTTTCATTACAACAAATCTATCTAATTTTTGTTGTACTAGAATTTAATGGGTTTTAGATATCAGAAATTCACAAATTATCTGATCCAATGGTCACAAACAAGTTTACTGTAACTTTCATTCTTAAGAAAATTAATACTTGGTAAAATACCTCTTGAAGGAGAAGTATGTCATTTTTTTTTCTGTTGTTGCAAGTGACTACACAACAACTTGGCTGCACGAGAATTGAAACTTTTCCTCATCCGACTAGGAATAGAATCTCTTTGACTCTGGCTCGGGGAACCCTTAGGTTTCACTTTGAGCCCAAAATCCCGGCAACCACAATTGTTCCACTGTGACAAGCCTCCAACAAGATCCTCATAGAAACCGCAACAAGTTCCTCCACAAAACCACAACCATATCCTAAAAAAAAATAGAGCCAGTAATACCATCCTCCCCAAAAATAATGTTCCCCCCCTTGCTTTATCCTCCCTTCCCATCATTCACTACCTTCTTCCTTCATTTAATTCTCAACTACCCTCCCTCAATTAGGTGTCAACCACATTATCCCCTTTTGATTAATGGGTTGATCTTCCGATACAAAAATAATAGTGTAATTTTATTAAGCTTGATTTTATTAAACATATATTTAATCATGAAAATTAATTAATTAATTAATTAAACCAATATACATTCAACAAATATTTAACGAGAACAATTTAATTAATTAATTAATTAAACTAATATACATTAAACAATTATTTAAATCATGACAATTCATTATTTACTTAGGGTTTTACATACACCCACCCTTCAAAACTTAGTCACGGTTAAATTGTTTTATGATACAAGGGAAAAAACACATGGTTCACACATTCATATCCAATAACCAACATTATCAATAAGTAATCCAAGAAAATTCATACATACTAGTGTACATGTGCAAGAAATGCATGTGTAGCTAGGTACATAAAAAGTCTTCTGCATTTACTAATAACAATAACTATCACCTCTATGGTAATTTCTGTATGCACAACCAATCCAATCAACAAGACTATTCAATTTATAAAAGATAATAAACCAATCAATTGTTTGTGAAATCCTTTAATTACAATTATCCAGTTTAACAATTTTTATTTAGACAATTTTGGTTTAGTTAAGTAATTGAATATACATATATACACATTTTATTTTAGGAGGGAAAATCAATAAATTCTGCATAAAGAAAATCATGCACTCTCAACTATTTCTACTACTCATCCTTCCTCCTAACACTTCCATCTTCCATTCCATCCTTCCTCAATTACTTCTTATCCCCCTTTCTATCCTACTTAAAACATCATCAAATAGTCTAATCATTTGCATTATTTTCTTTCCATAATTGCTTTAATCAACCATCATTGACCCAACATCCTTACTCATTACAAACACAAGTACTAATTTTATTTATATTATATGCATACCCTTAACTTGTGTTGATCTAATTTATTATGCACCTTATTCTCTAATCTTACTAATAACATATCCTTGTACTTTTCAATATACTTTATGTATTTACATTTTCTTATTATTTTATTGTCTTTCCCATTCAATGTATGATACATCAATCTCTTCACCTTTTGAGTCTATTACTCTCACCACTAATTACACTCTTTTTTTTTACTCTCAAGTACATGATGATTTGTATATATATCATCATCTTCCTTATTGCATTTTACATAATTATTTTGATAAATTTTACCCTTATTACTCATCTACTTCATTTTTAACCCACTATCTACTATTTAATTGCACACCACTTATATTACTATGTGTATCTCACCTATGTGCTTCCTTAATTTTCCCTCTAGTATTCTTACTTTGTTGACTTTATTTTGTTGTTATTTTTCCTTTGCATGTCACTACTACCCTCTACTCTTTTCTTTCCCTCCTACTACACTATTGTTTAATATACTCAATTTTTTACTATTTACCATCACTCCTTATCACCTTCCTTCTTTATAGTGCATTCTATTTGTTGTTTCTTTTTACTCTTCCTAGCCTATATATTCATTCAATTCACATCTCATCAATTCACTTGTTATTCTTACAAATTTCCTTATACTCCTACTACAATTACACTAAATATTACCTTATTAACTTTACCTTCTCTATTTATTTATTATATAGTTACTTTGATATGTTGTTTGTCATATACCACAATTAGTGTTAAGATATTGTAGAGCTCTTAAAAGAAAAGAAAATGATGTTACATGGCTAGTTGTACTTTATGCATATTCCACAAGTTGTGGATGCCATTGACATCACTAAACATAATATAGATTTTTCATATTAATATTATCTATGTAGATTAGGTTATTAATTTATGATTTATGTATTTATAAATATTAGTAGTATTTAACTCATTTTATTATGATTTTGGATAATCTATTTAAATAGGTAATTTTCATAAGTTTAAATAATTTGGGGCTTCAATTACCTTAACTCTAAATCCTTATCCATAAAGTTCTTCTTTAAGCAAACTTGCTTTAAGTCTTATTTAAGCAATGAAATTTTTTTTACACTTCAACATCTTTTGTTATATTTTCTAACACTCATTTCTTGAATTGGTTTATGTTATCATGGATCCATTTGGTAAATGACTTATTTG
This sequence comes from Picea sitchensis, assembly GCA_010110895.2. Lineage (NCBI taxonomy): Eukaryota > Viridiplantae > Streptophyta > Pinopsida > Pinales > Pinaceae > Picea > Picea sitchensis. The sequence continues at coordinate 9,726 of SNQJ01S0213262.1, read as the reverse complement.
CTCAATAAGAAACCTCAATCTTATTGCCTAAATTTTTAATTAATCCCAAAATGAAAATAATTTCATTTAAGTTTTCAAGATATTTGGAGTAAACTAGCTTAAAGTGGATGCATTCTCCATAATAGTCTTTAAGATTTATTTACCCCAACATATATACACCAATCATAATAAAATAAATCAAATTTCAACAAACCAAAACCCCTTTATTGATCTTTTTAATCCCTTACCCATTATATCTATTCATTGTAAATTGTTTTTTTGTTTTAATCTTTCATTTAAAATATTAATATAATACATTATATATTAACCTTTATTTTATTTTATTATAAAATTTAATTATTATTATTATTAGCTATGATGTTCAACATTTATATCTATATATAAACATATTAGGATAAAAAACTAATATATATATATATATATATATATATATATATATATATATGAATGTAAACTAATATAAAAGTCCATGAAAACTCAACACTATATACTACTAGAAAGAGGGTATAATAATAATTGTTGGAGACAAATCGTTGTATAAACCTACATTGAAATATGACTTAATCATTCCGCGGAAAAAGCGGAAGATGGGGAGACAATTCAATCGGCTAGGGCGAGCCAGCAGCCTCATCAGTTTTGGTGGGGCCGGACTGCGGTAGTAGAGCATCGAGACGTGGTCGACGCCGATCCCAAACTGCCGAGGCGATTAGTGCAGTCGGTGACGGTTTAGTGTTTGACATCTTGCACGGCGTTTGCCTTGGCCCGTTTTGGAGGCGGTATTGGCCTCGGGTTGTGCGGAGGAATTGATCGTTTGTTCTTGGGGATCGTCTACCAGCGACTAGGGGTTTATAGGGCCGCGGATCAAAGCGTTCTAGTGGGGCATGCGCCCGGATTGAGTTTGGCATGCATGTGGCCTCTGCGACCCGCCTCTTGCTTGCTGGTGGTAGAGTAGATCTCACTACGATGGCCTCTATCTGGAGTGCGAGATGAAAAAATATCCTTTGGAAGCTTTCAAATCATTGAATCCACTTTCAGTGGGACCTAAATCCAAGCCTTCTCTCGTCTAAGTTTGTTAAGAAGATGGAGGAAGTCCTTCTCTGGAGCTTTCTCGAGAGGACCCTTGCAAGTTTGCCCTCCTTCTAGCATAAAATTCCCTCATCGGAAAGTTTACGAGGTTGTGGCCAAGTCCCAAAACCATGGAGGCATGGATGGATGGCGTTGGAAGATGTTGTCTGAGGAGGATTTCTCACATTAATGCGGTAGGCGGGGTTTTGTCTTGACTTGAGAGGGAAAGTGGGCCGGGATCTGGTTGGATCCGGACCTTATTTCATGGGGTCGAGAGGAATATTCTTATCCCCCTGGAATCTTGACTTCAACCCACACGGTAGATATCATAGCAGCCCGGTATGGGGTTGGTACGCCCTCACCTCCCAAATCTTTGGGGATAAGATCTCTGGGGACATTGGAAATAAGCTTGGCGTTTCCTGGACAGGGCGGAGCCGAAGGGGATCGATTATGCACTTGCGCTCGTATTTGTGTTGAGTTAAATATCGAACAAGGACTTCCGGACACCATTAATCTCTCCCTGGGGAAATGGTGCCACATCCAAGAGCTAGACCACGAGCAAATCCGCACGTTTAAGTGCCTCTGGTGTCATGCTTACGGTCATTTCGCAATAAGCTGCCCCAAATCCTCTGAGAAGGTGGGACCAATCAAAGAAGATGATTTCAACCGGTGGTATCCTAACCGGCCAGCCCGGTAGCCAAAGTGAAGGTTAAGCCAAGCCCAAAGGCCACCCACCTGGCGAGAGGCATCTAGAAAATAAAAACAACTTTGAGGTGTTGAAGGATGATGAATCCCGAGAGCTAGAAGTAACAAAAGTTATGGCAGAACCTCCAGCAGATGAAATCCCTTAGGATTCCACCTCGAAGCTTGATGGCGGTAAAGAAAAAGAACCCGGGGCTTGATTCCGGAACCCCGCCTCTGAGAATACAGTTATTCGATCCCCACCGGTAAGCGTGGATTCCTCTCCGGAACGGCGACAAAAGCGGTTAGTCTCCACCCTTAGAAGACCAATAAAGTAGCGAGAGAAAAGGGGCTGACCTCAGCGTTCTCACAGGTTCTCAGAAAAAGCTGGACCACTACATTAAGGGGAAATCTTCATTCTCCTCGGTTTAATGCTTTGTACGTCTTCTACTATGCTCATAATTTGTGAGGGGTTACTCATGTATGCAATTTTATCATTTTCTCATTATCTCAATAAGTAGCAGAGGGGATTGGTCTCCCAGACTTTCACAAGAAGGTTGGCAGCATTTTTAGAGGTCACCAATCTTCTTCAGCTATGTAACTTTCTGATTCAGAAGCGCGAGAAAATTGATTAATGCAACATAACCGTTATTGTCAAAATAAATGTGAGCAATCCAAGTACTATATACTCTCTCTATAGATTTCTATGTATATAGTACTTGGATTAAGTCATATTTCAACGTAGGTTTGATACAATGGTTTGTCTCCAACAATTATTATTATATCCTCTTTCCAGTAGTATATAATGTTGAGTTTTCATGGACTTTTTATATTAGTTTATATTTATATATATATATATTAATTATGGTTTTTGCAACGATCTGAATATTTCAATGTATAAGATTATAAAATGTTGAACATGATAGCAAATAATTGGTCAATAACATTTTATAATCTTGTTCACTTAATTCAAGATTTGAAATTAATTGAAAAATACAAAATTCACATAATTCAAAGTTTCAAATTAATTACAAACTTAATTTGAACATCGGGCCACACAAACTATGATGTGGATAGAAAATTTGAAGTGATAGAATTTTTAATAAACAAATATAAGATACCAAATCATCATAGATAAACAAGCTAAACAAAGCAGGGAAATCTATTCCTCTCTCCAAAATCATATGGATTAATTTAATTTTACGAATCTCAAGATTATGACATAGATTGATGAGACATTTTATTGGCAGGCTGATCTCTCTAAAATCATAAAGATTAATTTAGTTTTACAAATTTCAAAGTTTATGAAATAAAAATAGAATTAAAATTTGATAAATTGAAACCCTCTTAGAGGTATGTCCTTTTTTAATGTTTTAAAAAACAAAAATTGATGGTGTATTTTTCTTATTTTTTTTCTTAAAAATCAATAATATCACATATTATTTTTATATGTAGTACATAATTATATATAGTAAAGAATCAGTCCCCACACCAAGTAAAGACCTAATGAGTTCATTAGTAAAAAATAAATTTTCATTAAATAATAAATAATTAAACTTTTGATTTTAATAAATATGTAAGACCCACGCACACATACTTTTTTGGCACGTCCTCACCAAAAATAACCCAAAAATAAATTAAATGCAAAACTAGACTCCATCCATCTGCCATTCATTTATTTTCGGGAAAGCCCTCACGCTAAAAAAATAAATGTGAAACAAGTCTCCACCCATCATCGATTCATTTATTTGTCAGAGCCGTCCTAGTAAAAGAAATAAAATTAAATGTGAGCGATGTCTCCACCCATCTCCGACTCATTTATTTCTGGAGCTTCATTTTCCTAGCTCACGGTTTCTCTTAGGGTTTTGAGTGGATGAACGAGGGTGGCCATGGCTCGATGGATGACCACCTCAATGACCACCTCAAGGGCATAGCCATGGTTTCCAGGCCAAGCCTTCTCTTCTCAACTTCTCACTGTTGTGCAAACCACAACAAACATCATTATTTTTCTATGTTTTAAACTTCATCGTTGGTTCATAAGAGAGTTTTCCCCTTGAAAAAGGGTTACGAGGAAGCATGTGGGCTTGGTCGTGGTGGGGTTGGATGCTTCTTTCATCAAACCACTCAATCAGTGAGGGCATACAATATGGTAGAATTTGTGGAAACACAATTTGGTAGAATATGTGTTTCCAGAGGCCACAACCTCAAAAAAAAAGTCCTTTTGGTTTATTGTTGAGTGGTGGTGAGGTAGACTTGGCCATGGCGGCCATGTGGTTTATTGTTGAGTGGTGGTGACGTAGACTCGGCCATGGCGGCCATGGCCCGCAACCTCCAAGGTTGGCACAATCTAATTTACTTGCCAAGAAAATTTTTGGTTATTTTAGTTTTTTTTTTTTTCTTTATTAAGCCTCTTTATTTTCCTTCATTTGCAAATGGATTTTATTTTATTTTTTCTTAAAGTTTTCTTTAGATTTTGTTTGTGTAAAGTTCTTATTAACATGATTTCTTTTTTTTTTTACAATATTTCATTATTATTGTATATATATATATATATATATATATATATATACCTGCTATATATATATATATATATATATATATATATTTCTTACATGTAATAAATCTAAATCTCTATTTCATATAAAACAAAATATCTTAGGATTGCATGTATATCTAATATAAATTTCCATATTCTTTTTTAGAATTGAGATTTTAATGCCTAACATTCTTGTAACATCCAGCTACAGGCGCGCACAAACTTATTCTTTGAGGACACTTGCTGCATAAAGTGATCACCGTATTTTATGATGATAAAGCGTTTTCCTTCATTATGATGCGCTAAATTATATGACAGGATGTTTTACTACATTTAGTGTGAAGCGGAGTCTTTGTGTTCTTGATTTCATTGAGTGTCGCGGTTTCCCTTATGAGGATGCAAAGGCATCGGTGGAACTCCATGGACTCAGTTAGTCGAGGAGTGGGCTATTTGAGTTGTTTCATTCTGGTGATATTGTTTTGTTTGATGATATGCTATCAGTGATTATTTTGTGATATGTTGTTGACATGATGGAGCATGATGGTTGATGATGAGAGGTGGCCCGATAGCTTGCCAACCGAACTCACATATGGAGTAAAGGGGCCACACCACGAGTTCGAGGAGAGATTGAGGGAAGGTGTGGACAGCGACCCCACCACACCCTACTAGCACTCCGTCGTGGCTCGAACCGTGGGATTAGCGATTACCTGGTCGAGAGGATCCGCGATCTTTGTGAGGTGAAGAGCTGCGTGATCGCTCACGATGATTGTTCTAAGGGGGAGCGCGCCAATAAGGTGGGGGGCCTTATTTCTTAGAACAGCCCTTAGTCTCCCACAAGTTCACTGGTGAAGTGTTGACTCCAGGAGTTATAGAGTATATGTCAGTCAAGTCGTGAGTGGCACCCTTGGAGCACGTGGTTCATCTGAGAAGAACTGTCAGCCTTAAAGAAATACAAGTCGATGAGTGGCACCTTGGAGCACATGGGTGCATCTTGAAGAACACGTCGCGCAATAGAAGACAAATGGGGTGAGTGGCACCCTTGGAGCACGTGGTATCACGAAGAGGGCATGTCATTGATGATGATGATGAGACAAACTAGATGACCCTAGACCTTAGCGATAAAATTCAAAGCGACTCCCTAATTAAATTGTAAGCGTTCAAATCAAAACTAAATTAAAACATCTCTAAGACAAATTTTTGACAAGCCCTAAGAAAAGATCCTGCAAAAGTGAAATAAACTTGGAAGTGTAAACTAAAACCATCCTAGGTTTTAATTAAAGTCTTATTAAAGTAAAGTGGGTAAAGTAATGGGGGAATTAAAATAAATTAGAGCCAGCAATTGTTTAAATTATAAAGGAAAATTAAAATTATTAAAGAGTGGGGATATAAAAAGAAAAAAGGTAAAAAAAAATAAAAGAGGTATAAAAAATTAGAAATGAGGAAACTTATGATAAAGGGAGCTTAATAATGGAAAGTAGGAGACATGAGATTAAAAGAAAAAAGGAACCAGCATTTAAGGAGTTACTAAAATTCGAGACTTCATTTTAGGAAAGTGATTAAAAGCATGAGGGCGGATCCTGAAACCATAGAAATTAATTTAAGGGATTTTTTGGGGAGTGTGAGGGAATTGGAGTCTTTTAATTTTTAAAAGAAATTAATTTTTTGGAGAACCTAGGGATGAGTGACACTTGGGCGGCGGAGAGTGTTCTGAGGTTTGTCATTAAAATTAATTAATTAAGGATTAGGAGAGTAGGTGGGTCTCAATTTTTTCTATAAAAAGAAAGGAAGGAAGATGGGGATGAGAGCGGTTAAGAAGCGTAACGTTATGTTGCCGGATTGTGGCTTGACTAGTTTCTTGTGAGGAGTTGGGTTTATCTGTTGTGTGTCGAGTGGTAGCTTTCAGTAGTGGAAGCGAGATGGTAGTCATATCTGGTTCTTGTGGCACTAGCATTTCGGGGGGCTAAGAAGAATTACCCTAAGCGTTTGGGCGGGAAGTCGCGGTGAGATCTAGGAACCCTAGGAGTAATTTAAGGAGCGATTTTTGGGGGAGTGAGGGAATTGAGTCTTTTAATTTTTAAAAAGAAATTAATTTTTGGAGAACCCTAGGGATGAGTGACACTTGGACGGCGGAGATTGTTTAGAGGTTTGCCATTAAAAATTAATTAATTAAGGATTAGGAAAGTAGGTGGGTCTCAATTTTTCTATAAAAGAAAGGGAAAGGAAGGAAGACGGGGGATGAACGGTTAGCGTAACGTTACGTTGCCGAATTGTGGCTTGACGGATTTCTTTTGAGGAGTTGGGTTTATCTCAGCTGTGTTGGAGTGGTAGCTCAGTCGTGGAGGTGAGCTGAGAAGCTAGTCATATCTCTGGTTCTTGTGTGGCCCCTTTGCGGCTCGGGGGGCTAAGGGGGAAGTAGAGTACCCCTAGCATTTGGCTGGGAGGTACCGGTGAGGTCTCTCCGGTCGGCGAGCGGGAGCAGTGAGGAGCAGGAGTGGCAAGGAGCGTCGAAGTCATCAACAGGCGATAAGGCCAGGTACGCTCTCTTGTTAGTAGAGTAACAGGTACTAAAACTTATGATAGGATCAGAACCTTGATTGTAAATAGATTAAATGATTGTTGATTTATGGTTCGGCTTTTATACTGTAAATGATGTGAACGTCTACTCAACTGTGTAATGTCCTTGCTCGCAACTTTTGTTTCTGATGTTATGCTGAAAAAATCGTTCTGGCGATTCGTTTATAATGTTTGTGGAACCTCCTGAAATTATAAAACGATTGCTGATATAAATTAGGACTGTGTATTGAATTACTGAAAATAAAAACTCTGTCTGCAAATTCGTTTCAGCCGTGTTATTGCGAGATTGTCTAGAAATTTGTCATATATAACTGCACTGAAAAAAAACTAGTTCTGGTGATTTCGTTCTATGAATGATAATGGCTTTTTTCTCTGTGCCGGGGTTAAAAAAAAAACTTCTCTGCAATTTGGGGTTTTAAAAAAATAAAAAATATATATATATATATCCTGCGTGTTGACAGTCATCATTCTGCGTTTGTTTGTGAAATTTACCCTGCGTTTGGGGATGAAGATCCCTGCATATTTAACAGAAATAATTCTGCGTTGGTTGTGAAATTGCCTCTGCGGTTGGGTGAATTTTTCTGTGTGTTTATGGGGAGTACCAATCTAATGCAAAACTGACTGCCAATCCAAGACCCATTACCTTTCGTTTTACTTCTGCGTCTGCTTGATTTTGACTGCTGGGCGTTTCCATCATTACCTGGGCGTTTTTTACTATTGGGCGTTCACATACAGTACGTTGCACATCCGTATTAGTCTGCATTTTTTTTTTCTCTCTTAATTGACCCTTGGGCGTTGAACAGCGTTTTCTTTTGATCTGTGTTTTTACTTTTATTGGGGCATTTTCTATCTGCGTTTTCAATGGTTAATGGTATGTGTTGTTGCCACTGCCATATTGGGCGTTGGGACCCGGGAGTTTAAATGTTAAATGACCTGCGTATCTCCTCTAGTTTTGGCTTTTAACCTTTGCGTTCTTGGGGTCTTCGTTTTTCCTTCAAAACAGGCAATCCATTTTTATCTCTGGCATTGTTTATCTTCTGGCAGATAGTTCCACCTGGCAATCGTTTTATTCCTTGGCAATGTTTTAACCTGGCCCTTCATTTTTCTTCTTCCTGGCAATTCGTGGTGCCTTCTGGCAGTTCATTAAACCCCTGGCAATGCATTTTTAATGGGCTTTAAGTGAACTGCGATTTAATGGCGTCCTCTGTATGCGTGGCTTGTGATTAATTGGGCTGTGTATTACCTTCTCTACGTTGTCGATCAGAGGGGGCATTCCGGTATTACAGTGCGTGTTTAATGCTTACAATGTGCATTTTTAATATGTTACAGCGTTTGTTAATGCATTACAGTTATGGAAGGGATAATATCGTTTAATATTATGTTTCCAATGCTATCGATTAATATCAGGGTTTAATTTTGCTGTTTCAATATTTCGGTTTGATACTGTCAGCTACTGTTATGGTTAGATTTCGTTTTAATATTGGGTTTACATCATCATTTTGATATTATGGCTGAACCTCTCCGTTCCATAGTATGGTCTTATTATGCATATTTTAAATTCTGGTTGTAATAATGTTGTTCCATATAAATAGGGTTCTACTATCGTTGATTTCTTGGTCTTAATAGGCTGATTATAATTCCAGTGCTTTTGGGGCGGATAATTTAAACCTGTGGTTCAATGGTCTTTATAATATGGTTATAATATTCTCGTAGTAATAGGACTAGGATATCATAATTGGCCCTTTTTAAAATTTTGTCATTAAAACAATTATCGCCAATTTACTTATTGCTATTTTAAATTTGATACTCTTAAAGATCGTCTTTTGAATGCTGTCATTTTAATTACTGATAGAGATATATATAGTGTCAATATAATTTGAGGTTATGCCGTTACCTTGAATAGGATGATGTTCCTACATATGATGTTATTTTATGTTATCATTGAATATTGTTATTTTCAGTTATCGATCCTTTTTAATAATGTTATTTTAATTATGGTGCTTTTAAAATGGGTCATTTTAATTATTGTCCCTTTGAATTTTATTATTTTATAGGTTGCCACATTCAATTATGATGTATATTGTTAATCTCAATTGGACGTGACCTATAATATGATGATAATTTTATTTGTGATGCTTTTTCTTGTATATCGATTTTTAGTTATTTTCATCTTTAAACATTGTCTCTATATATGGATAATCATCCCTTTCAATGTTGACCTTTTACTTATTGTCATATCAAATTGTGATTCTATATATTTCCAATTTTAACTATGAAGTTATATTGTTAGTCTGAGTAGGTGTTACCTATAATATGATGCTAATTTTACTGTTGTAGGAGAAGGAAGAATGTTATGGCATACAATGTCCTGGAACAATTGTTTATAAATTTCGTATTTGTATTAGAAAGTTGAAATATGAAGTTGTATTGTTCTTACCTTATAAACAAGATTGCAAGATTGGAGTTGAATGTATGGCCTTTATTTATTTCAGTGTTATTGAAATTTAGAAATGAAATGATATGGTTATCTTATTGTGATGTTACTGTAATCTCTTGATATTGATAAGACACACATGGTGGAATGTCCTGGATTTTGTACAATCATTTACTCGGAGTTAGTAATTGGGGGTTGTTGAGTCATTGATTGATGTTGAACTTGGGATTCGTTGTCGGAGTTCTTCTGTCACGCGCCTTCCGTAAGGGGCACAATCGTACTTCTTACTTATGTCGTACTTGATTTTATTCAGTTGGTTGCTTGGTCTGTTTGTGTTGGGTGGGATGTAGACACCTCCATGTTCCTCAGAATAGTCGCCAGCCCTGAGACCTTAAATGGTTAAAATCGATGGGAACCTGGGCTTGAGCATTGATTA
>SNQJ01S0213261.1:0-15878 GCA_010110895.2 Picea sitchensis | reverse complement strand
TACTCACCCCAATTGTCTGTCCTCAGAACTCTGATTTTCTTCCTTGTCTGGTTCTCCACAAGAGCTTTGAACTCTTGGAACCAACTGAAGACCTATCCTTTGGTCTTCATGAAGAAAATCCAAGACTTTTGTGAGAAGTCATCTATGAATATAACATAATATAAAGAACCAGTCAACGATGTCGAAGACATCGAGCCACATACATCTGAATGAATAAGATCAAGAATCCTTGTTGCTCTATTGTCACTGCTAGGAAAAGCAGTCTTGGTGTACTTTCCCAAAGCACACCCCTTGCACAACTCCTGGTGCTCTGTACTAAAATCTGGAACTCCAATCACCATCTCCCTCAGTACTCTCAAAGCCCCATGGTGCAAGAGTGCCATCCTCCTGTGCCATAGCTCACATAGGTCACTGTTGTTGGTAGTATGAATCAATGCTCTCGCTGGCTGGAACATAAGATTGTACAGCTTCTCATGTCTAGTCCCAATCACTTTGGCCGAAGTGATACTAGACCCCTTTGGGAAAAGGAGCACTTGCCCATCAAGGAACAAAACCTCATAGCCCCTCTCTTCAATAGCAGAAACTGACACTAAGTTATTCTTCAAGCCCGGAACATATAGAACCTCTCTCAACAACATGGGAGGCAAAGACTCCGTCTGAAATGATACAGTCCCGCAACCAACTGCCTTGACCACCCAATCATCTCCAAGCACTACCTCAACATCTCCAATCTGTGTAAGGTCAGTCAAGTGCTCACGAACCCCTGTCATATGGCGAGAGGCATCACTGTCAATATACCACATATCTGAATGAGTGGTCCTCGTGGATAGACACACAACCAAGGAAAATTCCTTGTCAAACTTGGTGGAGAACTCTTCCACCGCTGCTGAAGCTGTTGTTTGTTTATTCTTCTTGTTAGGACATTGACCTGCATAATGCCCAAACTTATGGCATGCAAAGCACTTGACTTTGCTCATGTCTTTCTTCCCTTCACCCTTGGGTTTGTTTCCTCCCTTAGGACCCTTTCTGAACTTCTTCTTGTTGTTGGCAACAAGAGCCACATTCTCCTCATCATGACCTATAGATGAACTGCCATGTACATAACCTCTCTGGGTCTCCTCCTGAACAAAGACATCCCAAAGACGTTCCCAATTGGGAAGCTTCTCCCTAGCCACAATGCCCTCTACAAAAACAGCCCATTGTTTGGAAACTCCATTCAATGTTGTTCTCACAAGCTCATTGTCGACTATGGCCTCCCCCACAGCTCCAAGCTCATCTCTCACATGTGTCAACCTGGTAAGATATGTGACCACATTTTCAGCCTTGATCATTTTTATACTCTTTAGTTTTTCCCTCAAAACCATCTTCCAGTTTTGATTTGTACTCTGGTACAATTTTGTCGAAGACTCCCACATCTCATAGGCATTTGTCTTCCCCGTCAAGTGAAGAATCAAATGGTCCTTGATGGCATCAAGAATAATCCTCTTAGCCTTGATACTCTTCTTATTGTAAGCTGCAAGAAGAGTAGCATCAGTAGGTACCACCACAAGATGTGTTGTGGCATTTTCCACAATGTCCCACAACTCATTTTCTTGCAACAGCAAGTTCATCCTCTCCTTCCAAGCACCAAAGTTTGTTGCCCCATCAAAATTGTCCTCAACTCTCAAACCTGTAGCCATTGACCCCTTTCTGCTGAAGATGAAAAATTCAAAATTATGTCTGGTGAAGTGACTGTTGTCCCAACTTTCTGACTTGCTGAAATATTTCTGCTTCTCTCAACTTAGCTCTGATACCATGTAAAATTTCAGACCCCAACCCAGTTTCAGTCTCGCTGATTTTTCAGCCAATGTTTAATGCCCAAACCCAGATTTATAACAACCAACTAAACTCAACAGAACATAAATTTAAGAACTGAAACATGAGGATTCTGAACATAGTTTATAACGCAGAAATAAAATATCAGCAGCACATAAACTCAGAAAAATATTAACACAGTGATTTTCGGTCTAACAACGACCCTGGAAAAACCCATAAGGGGAAAACCAGTGAGAGGGAGTTTTTATTATTTAGGAGCTTCAGAGAAATTCTGTTACAACATATTCATCTTCAGAAATTTAATGACAAACTTATCTCGATAACCGTGCCAAGCCTTCACACAAGAAAATGAGCAAAACTCCTCAAAACTCTTTCTAGAATTTTCTGCAATAAATTACAAGTCTGCTCCTCGATTTTTGTGCCTCCAAATGGTTGTACGGATGCCTTGAAATTCATGCCAACAACTACAGCTATTTTCTGGGTGTATTAATGGATGTGGATGTACGGCCTCCTTGAAAACCGTGCCAAATTTTCCAAAAAACCCACACAACAACCTACCTCAATTTCTGTGCCACGAAGTGACTGTACCAACTGTAGAAATCCACCAACTACCCCTCCTCGAAAATTGTGCCAAAAGTACTGTTGTACGGACTAAGAAATCCGTATTGTACAAACAATTAAATGTTGTTCTTGCTGCCTCGATTTTTGTGCCCACAAGAGAAAGTACGGACCTCGAAATCTGTACTGTATGGCCTCCTGTATATGTTGTCCTTGCTGCCTCGATTTTTGTGCTAGTATTCTGCCTTGGAATGCGTGCCCTAGCTCTTAAAAATAGCCTTTTTCCTTCTACTCGAAAATGCTCTTGCTCTCTCTCAAAAATGTCTCAACAACCAACACAATGGTGCTCCCTCCTTACCCTAATCGACCTCATGAGGGAATCTCAAGGGTCTTCTCATATAACGGTTGAGATTAGACGAGATCAATGGTGGGGATAAAATCACTTTACTTACCCACTTTCCCTAAGTCTCAAAAAGTCACCTTTTAATTTGCATCTCACAAATTAAATGACTAGGATCCACATTAGGCACTTTCTCACCCCTTAGGCGCCTAGGTGATGAGAAACACTTGCCTAGGTACTTTTTAATTAAAATTTTAACAAACCTTGCCCAGGTCCGAGAATAGCTTATACACTGTGTTTATCAGGAAGAGGAGACTAAACAGAGATAAGAAGGCCGAGTCAGGGCCATCAGCAAGTTGAACTAGCAAACAGCAACAAAGAGGAATCTGTATGAGTGGTACAGATTCCGTACGGATCATACTATCAACCATAAAAGAGAGGAATTCATACCTAGGTCTGGAAATAGTATAGACAGTGTGTGTATCAGCATTTTTGAGTAAAGAATAAAAGAAATCGAGCTATATTACAGCCACAGTTTTGTTGTACGGTCGCCTTGGGTACAACCTGTGAATGTGAGGATCCGTACAGGTGGTACAATCCTTGCAATTTTGTACAGAGAGAAATATATGTATGCACAATTCCATTATAAATAAAAATTGCTCTGTTAATGTCATTTTCAAAATTTGTGTTTTCATTGTGTGGTTGTCTCAAGTAACATGGAAACAATAGTTGTATCTTAGACCTGATAATTAAATTTATCAGTTAATTTCTTCAACTTTGATACATTGTGACAATCAAAGTTGCGTAAGGCTTTCAGAGAACCATGTCTTTCATGACAAGTCAAAGCACATAGAGATCAAATATCATTACATCCAAGACATGGTGCAGAGAGGAGCTATAGAGCTCCAGTGCATATCCACGGATGAGCGGATAGCAGACATTCTCACCAAGCATCAGTCTAGAGTGAAGTATGAGTACTTCAGGGACAAGCTTGGCGTGACGCAGATGTCCACCCTCGTTGAGAGGGAGGTGTGTTGTTTTTTCTAATGTCGGCTAACCCTTCTAGCCAAGGGTTCCCTAAATCAATCATTTGAGGTGACTGAGGGGGTAATGCATTGTCGGACCTGATGAGAGAAGAAACATCACACGCATAGTCGTGAGTGTTGATGATTGCAGCTATGTGAGACATTCTCCAGCTTACAAACCTGTGAGATGTGGATCATTGCAGCTATTTGTGACTTTCTCCAGCTTACAAACCTGAGAGAAAGCCCCTGAGAAGGGTGTGTGGTTCCTATCTGAGACAGAGTTGGAACGTAGAGATGACCTCCTCCATACAGAGAGTTGAGAAGAACTCCAGATGATTCTCCTGTGTAACACAGTGAGAAAGGTGATCTGCAAAGTTGGACGTGCCTGTGGCTGAGCACAAGGTGAACGTGTGAAATCCCAAAGTGTTGGGTGCATCGTCATGGGAACAGAAATGAAGATGATGTATTAGCCTCCTATGAGCAGAAGAGTTGACGAGAAACTCCAGATGATTCTCCTGTGTAATGCAGTGGGAAAAAAGATCTGTTGAGTGGACGTGCCTGTGAACGAGCACAGGTGAACGTGATCGTAGTGGTTGGGCACTAGTGAAGAAGTGGTTATTCTATGTAATGCAGTGAGCCAGAGATATGGACATCCCTATGGATGTGCCCCTAGTGGATGAGCACTAGTGGGTGTATCAGATCCCTTGCTATATTGTTCAAGAGTCAGACCTACCTGTAACCCTAATTGTAATGTAAAGGGTATTGGTCGGCCCCACTTTAATGTGACTGGTAATTAATGTAAAAGATAATTAATCTGGTTAATATTAATTATATTATAAGCTAGTGAGGTCAGCCCTGTTGTGCCAATAGACACTTTTGTTGACAGGTTCAGGTTATTATAAGTAAAGGTAAATTCCCCATTGAGGAATCATATCTTTCATGTGAGTTTGAAAATTTCAACAAGTACACCTTGGGAAAAGTGCGCACCTCTCTTGGGCGCTAGTCTTCTAGGGTTTGAGCACCCTCTTGTGTGCTAGGTTTTCTTGGTGGTGAAGGTCTTTCTCTTGAAGAATATAGCAAAGGATTTGGCCAGGTTTTCTTCCCTTGTTGAGAAGGGTTTCCAAGGATACTTCTTGTGTTCTTGTGCATGGTGCTTCTTCTTGTGATCTTGGTTGCTGCAACATTAATGGTTATGGTTAAATGCTAAAAATGGAATGAACTTCATGCTTAACCTTGCTTAATGAAAAATCAAAAGTGAGGACTATGGGAGTAGCTTCGTGTTATTGGATGAGACTATAACTATGGCTCATGGCATTGTAGTAGTTGTGTGCTATTAGTCGATTGTTGCATAGTTATAGAGACATCAACTATGACTATGGATGATGGCATTGTAGTAGCTGTGTGCTACTAACTGATTGTTGCATAGTTATAGAGGCCATGACTATGGCTGATGGCATTGTAGTAGTTGTGTGCTACTAGCTGATTGTTGCATAGTCATGAGGATTGCAAACTATGATTATGGCTAATGGCATGGTAGTAGTTGTGTGCTACTAGTTGATTTTTGCATAATCATAGAGACTGTTGGACTGCATGGTGGTAGCTTGTGTAACTATCATTTGATTGCAAGAGAGAGACATTGTGTCTCTGGATAGTAGTTGTGTGCTACTTGGAGTGGTTGTGTACCACTGGATAGTAGTTATGTACTACTATGGATCGGCACAGTTGTGTTCTACTGGATGGCATTGTAATAGCTATGCGCTACTAGTTGATTGCCATGGAGACTACTAGTTCACATTGGGAGTAGTTGTGTGTTACTTGATTGCAGAGACTGTGACAGATGATTAGAGCTACCGATGGCATTGTGGTAGTTGTGTGCTACTAGCTGATGGCAGAGTAGTCAGTGGACTACTAGATGAAGACATCGTGAAAGATACCTCCCTAGCTAAGAGGGAGTGTTGATGTTTTGGTAGCTGCGGGAGGAACTTTCCTCGAGAAGACCTTTCTTAGATGAAGAGAAGATTCTGGAAGTCCAAGAAGACCATTAAACAACAATAAGATTCCCAGAGAAGAAGTCGACCCAGGCAGTGGACTTGAAGACTATAAATAAGGAGGACATCTAGCTCATTTGGACACACACAACACACTCTCTCACTGAGGAAAAGGTGCGCAAGTCTGAGAAGGAAGAGGAGACACAGAGTTAGGGTTTTGGTTATTCTTGGTGGCTACTTTATCTTGTGCGCTATCTCTCTAAGGAGGTGCACTCTTCTTGTATTGTGTTGTTGCTGCAGTTGTGAGCACTAGAGGTGCGCTAGCCTAGTGCTAGGGTTTATATCTTGTCTATGGCTCTTGAGAGTTGGTGAATGGTTGGACTTTGTGAACGGAATCTGTCTAAGAAAGGTTGTTGGGTTTTTCCACCTATATATATATATGTGTGTGTGTGTGTGTGTTAATGGTAATGAAGTAAAAGAACATTGGTAACTCTAATGCTCTATAAATAAGGAAAATCTAACAAAAACATCGCAATTTTTTCAAACATCGGCAAAAAATCGTCGATATTATCAACACTGCTAGATATACTTTTTAGTTTATTTGCTGCTAATCATAACCCCAACGCTTACATATATTTCCCGCTTTCTTTCAAAAAAATATTACTTGTCCCAAAATACAAAGGAACATATGTTTCCCTTTAAAGAAACATATTTAAACAGTTTCTTTTTGTGTTGATAAACTGGTGCTCAATTTAGTCACTGCCACAGTGATCTAGCATGCATGAACTTAACAACCTGAACTTCTCTTTAATGCCCCAATCAATTAATTGCTCGTCTGCAAACTTCATATGTCACATTAAATGTGACAGTTACAAGCAAACACACTGAAATACTGACAAAAATCATCCCAACCAGGCTATCTGTTTCTATACACTTTGTATGACAGCTGCATAGAAATCAATCTGAAATTTAATATAAGATTACATTACAGATTGGAATAACTGAGCATCACTTCTTTGTCACTTCTGAAATAATGTTTTATGGTTACTTTCATTATTAATGTAAACAAAGTGATCGGTGGACCATGTAGTGAACCACACTGCTTCTCAGACATGACAGTAATCACAATAAGCGCTGATGAGCATGTATTTTTGTTACTCTCTCACTGATTAAGGTTTCCAGGCATCTTGCAATTGGACCACAGCAAAAATGATTCAAGAGTGCATACTTTTGAATGCATCATTACTTTAAATACATGACTGGGCTCTGACCATCCCACGACAGATGCAAAAAACACAAAAAAAAACATAAAAAGCAAACCTTAACTTAAACAAACAAACAAAAGCAATTTAGTAAACTGATTTTTATCATTAGGGAGAGCATCAAAAACAATTATGAAGCATAATATGACATCTTCTTAGAAGTTATAGCAGGAGGATACTGTTAGTTTTCAGCAGAAGGATACTGAGTATTTTCCATCCCAAGGTTACATGTGCAATCCTATTTGGTGGCCGTAAGTGGTCATTCAAAGAGCTTTTTGTCTGGCTTCGGTGCTGCCTTAAAAATAATAACCAACCTAGATCCATCTTAACTCTGGATTTATCAAGCACTGAGAGGGCTCAAATCCCTTCATGTGCAAGCCTTTCCTTGAGTTTGTACTCTAAAAAAGATTTGCACCTCAAGGGATTTGATCCATCTCATAGCTTGATAGATCCAGAGTTATGATGGAACCAGGTTGGTTTTAATTGTAAGTCAATGTTAATTTATTTGTGTGAGTATACATAATATTTATTTTTGTTTTATATTAATTAATTTTATTGAGCGGACATGTGCTACACCAGTGTTACATTGCAACATCTATGTCATTCTGGGCTATAGAGTGCTTCTCAGTGCAATAAAAAGAACACCGTACCACTAGGTTTTTCGTCAGGAAGGATGAATGGTAAAGGTAATTAATGGGCAACCTGAGGCCACACCTAAAGAGTAACCCCTAGACCGAACCCAATATGTTGCCAATATGGATTCTGCTCCAAGCTTCAATGATATAGTTCGATAAAAATCAACATGGGTCTAGTGAATCATGAAATGCATCTAACCAGACGACTGAAATAATACAAAACAACTGGAAACCTCTCACACATAGATATAAATCTTAACCAAAAGACCAAGTCGGAGTCTTCAACATGTTAAATACTGCTAATCAAACCAATAAAGTCAACAGAGTGCAATAAATACCTTTGACATAGGTGCAAGTACCAAGTCCATCGGCCTTTCCACTCTTTCCCTTGCCCTTCTCATCACTGCCTCCTCCTGAGGCCTGCTTTCCCTTGCCTTTGGATGATTCTTTGGCCTTTCCGTCCTTTCCCATCACACCAAGATAATCAACAAGTGCTTCCCTTTCTGAGTTGAAAAGGCCAACAATAAACCAAAATAAACGCCCGAAATGTAAAAGTATTTATCAGTCTGAGATTTTCTGAATAACCCAATACCGATCTGATAAAGAATTGTTCATACCCAACCTCGATCAAATAAAAATATTTTCATGTGGGTTCTGTTTTGAGGGCTGAGATTTAAAAACCCAAGTGTCAAAACCAAAAATATCTCAGAAAACGAAACCTAGGAAAGGAAACAGTGAATTCAACTGCAAATGAAATAGTTTTAAGGCAGTGGTTTGATGAATTGAATCAAATACCAAAACATAGACTCCGTGACTATCTGGAAACACTAAAAGGAGCAAAATGGCAACAAAAAAAAAACACGTACTTGCTTCTACAAGCAGTCTCCTTGTGGTTCTGCAAAAACACCAGACGCAGAGGAATTCGAACCGAAACAAGATGAACCTAGTCACCTGAGATGGATTGCATAGAACTTTTATTTAAGATTTTGTTTATAAATTGTATAACCTAAATGCAAGAGAAATGATTAAAACACAACCTTAAAGTGTCTCTTGACAGTGATATGCAAGGGAGTTAATCGTATATCCGAAATTTAGAGGTGGAGACTTATTATGAGAGCGTAAAAATGCCGGTGAGAGAGTATATTTACAGTTTTTTTCCGATTTGTATGTAACTGTGTTAATATTGGGGATTAATGATGTTTTAACCTTATTTAACCTTAAACCCTAATCTGATGGCTATGCATTGAAGATGGTGGCATAGTCTTAGTCGTCCTCCAGAATCAATGGGTCAGATTTATTGTTCATAACTTTCTTGCATTTATCAAGGCATCCGTTAACATGTTTACTTTTTAACATTTACCTAATCACATTAAAAAATTACTGTAAGAATATGTAATTGCCACGCGTTTCATTTATCAACCTAATGCAGCCAAACGTTTCAGATTACCACAGACGTTTTATATTGAGACACACGTTCTCAACCGATACCTTTCGGCGTTCTCAGCCGCGAGTTAGCGGCTGTGCTAGTTTATACCCAAACAAAAATTTGCATTCGATTTGTAGATTTTTTAAAAGGTAGGTAGATTTTAAGGAGTTAAATATGTATAGTATTTTAGGTTGTTAATTGGGTTAATTCTCGGTGGTTGGGAGGAATTTGTTATCCTTCTTGCTTGGGTTCAATTTCAGCAAGTGACATATTGAGCTCATAACAAGTATATTGTTGTAATGGCTTTGAGCTTTGTTTTTCACTAGTCTTGTGCCCTCGATATTTTAGGTTTTACCCTCGATAACTTCATTGTCCTTGTGCCCTAAAGATTCTAGGGTTTACTCTCATTACCATCATCGAAATGAAGAGAAGTACTCCAAAGTTTTCCCGCAGCTTTGTAACTTGGAAAAAAATAGTATTTTAGGAGATTATTTCACTTTGAAAAATAGTACATATAGATATGCAATTTAATATTCAATAAAAATACATAGAATTTGTTATTAAAACTTGTAAATTTTGACTAATATTATCAATTTAATCATATTTAACCAATTGGCGAATATATTTTTTAAGAAAATGCTCAAAAAATAGTCAATTGGCGAAATTTCACCCCTAAAAAATATCATGTTTCTTGAAGTCTCGACACCATGAAAAGAGTGTGGCAAACCAAATAAGTTACAAGATAATATTTATGGATATTTGTTCTATAGTGTGAAACATATCGTTTATGTCGACTTTTTCTAACCAAGTTATCTTTTGTTTCTAATTTATTGTACAAAGTTAAGTGACACGCTCCTTATGAAGTTGCAGTGCTTTTAATGGCCTCCTATTGTCATTAAACGGGGTTAAAAGGTAACACCCTAAAAATTTAAGTGTTTAACACGGAAAATATTATGTGCACATATTTTGGCTCCCTATAAACACATATCTCGACAACCTACATATATGCACTTCAATATCTCACATGTAAAATTCCAATTCTACATTTGCATTATAACATTCAACCATCACTCAAACCATTATGAAAGCATAACTAATTCTATACATCAACACATACACATACACATCAACAACACCATATACCTACAACAAAGAATACAAACAATATCGACAATTACATATCCAAAATGCCTATAACAATTGAATCTAGATCGAAGAAGGATGGCATGCACATTGGACTTCATAAGCTTAGACGAAGGCCTAAGCAGCAAGCGGAACAAGTGAAAACACTCAGCCGAGCATGAAACCCCCATGGAGGTCGAGCAGTCGTCGGCCAAGTGATCGGCCATTGCAGTCGAAGGAAAAGACAAGCCCGTGTATGGCAAACCCACCTATGACGGCGTCATCACTGGCAAAGTCTCAGGACACAAATGGAAGCAGGAAAAGGCCACTCGCGCTTTGGCTCTCAAGACTGCAATGGAAACCCTTTGACAACGCTCTCTTGTCGTCGTCGATGCCTGCAATGATTCTCAGTGGGAGCCTTCCCACTTTTTCGTAGCTTGAGACAAACATTCGACCTCAACATGCCTTGGTTATTCATCCAGGAAGGAGTTTTTTTCTAGCGCCCAATCCTCACCAAGATCCCTCCATCCATTGGCATTTCAAGATTTGGGAACGAAGGGCCTTCCCTTGTCGCGGCTTCCTCCGAGACTGTTGTAGGCTTTCCCCTTTTTGTGAAGACCATCGCCAGTTCTTCTCTCTACTTGCACGCTCATGATTCAGACTTCGTTTTTGAGCTCAAATCCTAGATCCACCAAGCAACAAGTATTTCGCCTTGCTTTCAAAGACTCATCTTTGAAGGGCGACAACTCGTGGATGGCTCTCTGTTGCGGGGTTATGAGAATCTAAAGAATGCAACCATCTCTCTCATTTCTCATCTGTGTGGAGGAACGCCATCCTCCACTCAACCAAGCTCTTACACCTCACGTCGTGAAAACAGGGCTTTCCGCTCCTTTGGGGTCCAAGGCTGAAACTTCCAGAGCAAAGGAGCTTTCTGGCTCTACCTTCATTGTGGAGCAGTCTGCAAAACCTCCAACAGCAGAGGTCGAAGATCCCCATGTCTATGGCTTTGCTTTTATCTACCAGAAAAAATCCCTCATCTGTCATTTCAACAGACTATGGCCCTCAACTTCTGCACTAAGGAAATGGGTAAATAAGACCTGGTCGTCAGGTCATGAGCTGTTCTTTTGCTCCAAAGGGTTCTTCATTGTTAACTTTTCCACAAATGAAGATTGCCAATGCGTGTTAGAGCAAGGTCCATGGTTATGGGGCAGATCTGGTCTTTCCATGCATAGATGGTTCCCTGATTTCAACCCGTTGGCCATGATTGTTATGACTACACCAGTATAGGTAAGACTCCCCAATTTAACTTTGCATTTTTATACTCCATCTTTTTAACCCACCCTGGGTAATGTGTTGGGTAGGTTTATCAAGATTGACACAGACCGGATAACGAAAGGCTTCGTCACCTTCGCTCGCATATGTGTTGAAATCGACCTCAATCAAGGGCTATCAAATAGGATTCTTACAGATTGGACTGAGGATGAACCTTACACGTAGTTGGTCGATTATGAGAACATTGCCTTCAGGTGCCACTCCTATCAACAAACATGGTACCTTCAGGCAGCTTGTCCTTTATCCCCAACCCCATTCTCATCCCCTGGAGCACAGAAAAGGGCTAATGGTTGGCAAGACCCTAAAAATCGCAAAATCTGCTCGAACCCTTTATCTGACAGCAAGCAGCATCACAAAGACACTCCAGCTCCTATGCCTTCTACAATACCATCGCAGTCTGCAACAAATGCGCAGCAGCCAACTGCAGACTCAAAACACTGGCATTCAACATCAGTACAACATCCTGAAGCTTCATAAATTTTGACTCTAAAACTCGCAGTTCAACCTTTGCAAACTCCCCTTGAAAAGGATGAATCGAATGACATGATCATGGCCATAGCCCTACTCTCAGGGGCTTAGAAACGTCCTCATGAATCAGACAATTCAGATAGTGATAAGGAAGCACCCTTAGCTTCCGCAGCTCAAGGCACTAGCATTTCCTCATACCATCTGGCTTTGGTGGCGAAGGTTGTTGAGTCTATCTGTTCCTCTGGTTGGATTGATGTTCGTAAGAAAAAAGGTAGAAATGATCCTCTCTAGTCAACACAATGACTTGACCCTTTCTCCTCGTCCTTGTAATGTTTCATCTTGCTATGCCCATATATTCCTTGTGGATTTATTTTAGCATAGGTTAGTTTTCAGTGTTCTCATGTTCTCTTTCTGAGGGGTCTTATGCCCATCATCTCATTCCTTACGAGCAGAGCTATCAACAATTCTCTATATCACTTTGTACTTTTTCTTGATTGAATAAAAAAATTCTCATCTAGCTTACTTAAAAAAAAAAACAATTAAATTTAAATCTAATAACTAAAAACTATTTTCATTTACACTATATATAATAGCATAAAGTATAAATAATTTTATTTTATTTTTATTTTATGCTCTCTTTCACAAAGCATTATACACAACTCTTCCATAATGACATAAATATGATTATGTTTACATTTTACTTTAATGGTATCTTCATCTCTTCATCTTTTTTAAAACATAAAGTATAAATAATTTTATTTTTTTTTATTTTATGCTCTCTTTCACAAAGCATTGTACACAACTCTTCAATAATGGCATAAATATGATTATGTTCACATTTTACATTTTACTTTAATGACATCTTCATCTTTTTTAAATTGGATTTATTATGTTGATGCTTCCATGCTTATAATATAATTATTCCACTATGTTTAAATTGTGCTACGGACTTTGAAAACTTTGAACCATAAAATGTTGATATAATAAAGTAATATAGTTTAGTTTAATTTAATATTAATGTTCGTGTGTGATCAAATTTGATTAATGGATTTGAGAAAAAAAATATATGAAAAGAGAAAGAGAGTATCTAAAATGTTTAAAATATTAAGATTTAGTTAAATGAAGAGTTAAATAAAAGTGAGGAAATAAGAAATACAAGATATAAGAGTTTGAACAAAAGTTTATGAGGAAATATGGAAAGATAGACTTCTTTTAATAGTTGAGGAGGTTAAGAAAAAGTAGTGAAATTGTATTTTGAGTGATCCAGATGGATATCGGTGACCACCCACCTTTTTCAACTGGCTCAAAACAGTTTGACAATTTTGACAATTTACTATTTTTAGCAGTTTTAATTTTCGGGGCCATTTTGAGGGCCTAAATGAAGGTTTTCCGGGATCGAGTTCCTCAATGATAGTTGAAGGCATGATTGAGCCCCCAAAATGAATCTCCTCGATGATACCTTGCCAACGAGCTATCACAYGCCTAAAATGGAGATCATATGCAAAAGTTACGACCCCGRGAAGTTGAGGTACTAACTTACCCAAACGAGGCCCACATGACTTTTGGCGCTTCATCTCCTGGGGTTAGGTTTTTGGATGTCCAGGGTATTGGGCATTCTTGTTTATTGTAAAAAGACCTTCAAAGCCTCATTGTAATCKTCTTCTTGCGAATGCACGCAGCCGTCACATCTCTTCTCAAAGATAAGCCGCCACCATTCCAGCAAACTTGTTTCTGTTGCATTTTACAATTTCAGCTTATTTCATCATTGAATAGAAAACCAATTTTACTGTATCTCTGTTATTTTGTGTTAAGCACATGTTAATAATCTGTATTCATTTCGTTCTGCTCATAAAATTTGGATCAATACACAACTCTTCCATAATGACATAAATATGATTATGTTCACATTTTACTTTAATGACATCTTCATCTTTTTTAAATTGGATTTATTATGTTGATGTTTCCATGCTTATAATATAATTATTCCACTATGTTTAAATTGTGCTAGGGACTTTGAAAACTTTGAACCATAAAATGTTGATATAATAAAGTAACACAGTTTAGTTTAATTTAATATTAATGCTCGTGTGTGATTAAATTTGATTAGCGGATTTGAGAAAGAATATATATGAAAAGAGAAAGAGAGTACCTAAAATGTCTAAAATATTAAGATTTAGTTAAATGAGGAGTTAAATAAAAGTGAGGAAATAAGAAATACAAGATACAAGAGTTTGAACAAAAGTTTATGAGGAAATATCAAAAGAGAGACTTCTTTTAATAGTTGAGGAGGTTAAGAAAAAGTAGTGAAATTGTATTTTGAGCCACTTAGATTGGGTGACACATGGCATGGAGTGCCAAGATCATGTGGCAAATGGCGATGAGGAGAATTTCGAGGATGACGTGGCACATGGCATGGAGTGCCAAGATCATGTGGCAAAGCATTGTACACAACTCTTCCATAATGGCATAAATATGATTATGTTCACATTTTACTTTAATGACATCTTCATCTTTTTTAAATTGGATTTATTATGTTGATGCTTTCATGCTGATAATATAGTTATTCCATTATGTTTAAATTGTGCTACGGACTTTGAAAACTTTGAACCATAAAATGTTGATATAATAAAGTAACACAGTTTAGTTTAATTTAATATTAATGTTCGTGTGTGATCAAATTTGATTAATGGATTTGAGAAAGAATATATATGAAAAGAGAAAGAGAGTACCTAAGGTGTCTAAAATATTAATATTTAGTTAAATGAGTAGTTAAATAAAAGTGAGGAAATAAGAAATACAAGATACAAGAGTTTGAACAAAAGTTTATGAGGAAATATGGAAAGAGAGACTTATTTTAATAGTTGAGGAGGTTAAGAAAAAGTAGTGAAATTGTATTTTGAGCCACTTAGATCAGGTGACACATGGCATGGAGTGCCAAGATCATGTGGCAAATGGTGGTGAGGAGAATTTTGAGGATGACGTGGGTGTTCCTTCTCCTTCATCAATTCGCACGCTCTTTGACACCTCCTTGGATTATTTGACTCTGTTCGGCCCTTCTCCTCCCTGTCATGTTCATGGCCAACACACAAATGATAGGCAATCAACTTCAGAAGTGGGGGATGTATACGAGCCTAGGGAGGACGGGATTGATGGTAAGAAAATTTCCTTTGATGAATTTCAGTGATTTGTTCGGGCTGGTACTAGCCCTCATCATGGTCAAGTGTGGGAAGAAACTGGCAAATATGGACATGGAGCCCGCTTGGGTCATTAGCACCTCTGTCATTTCTCATTTTGGGAAAACTTGGAAGGTTATAGTTCTTGATCTATGGTTCCTAATGGATTATGGGTCGGGTCGTGCCAACACTTCGAATAAGCGTAAAATGAGAGCGACCTTTACAATGAAAGTTGGTGTTGCCTATTACCAAAATTCGGTTCCTTCGGTTGCTAAGGAAACCATGTCACCTATGGAGGAGGAAGTGAAGTTGATCAAGGCTTATAGGGAGGATGAAGTTGTGGATAAGGAGGTAGGGGAGATAACCCCAAACCTGAACTACACCATAAATAGGGACACCAAATTTCACATAATTATGGAGTTGTATTGGCATTTTAAAAATATGGTGCTCAGGGAATGTTGCCAAAGGAGCAGGATTATAGGAAATTTGGGCAAATATTGGAGGCTCTTTAGAGCCAAAATAAGTTATTGTTAACAATGGTGTCTTGGCTAGTGAAGCGCAATGGGGGCTCTCTTCAAATAGCTCAGGATGGTGGGCAACCTTTCGGTTATCTTCCATCACCTTCGATTGCTAAGGCTAACACGAGCCAGCCCCAAATTATGACCCAATTTCATAATTTGGATGATTGACATGGTCCTTATCTTTTTTAGGATGGGTTTGTTATTTCATATGGG
>SNQJ01S0213259.1:0-11524 GCA_010110895.2 Picea sitchensis | reverse complement strand
GAAAGCAAAGACAATTGTTGATACAGTTCGAGAAAGATAGTAAAGAACCTAATAAAGACCTTGTCCTACTAAAAGTAGAATTGGAAGAAGCAAAGAAAATCAAAGACATTCTGAAACAACAGTTATCAGAAAAAGAAGGCAAGATGTGAAGCATTAGAACAAGAAGTAGTGAAAACTAGGAAAGAGATGGAGAAATTTCAAGCCTTGTACAATCAGAACCTGTCAAGTATCAAAGCCTCAGAAGGATTAGCCACCATTCTGAATAAGCAAAGGAATCCAAAGATGAAAACTGGTTTGGGTTATGAAGAGGGATCAAGCAGTGGTAAGCCAGGAAATGAAGAACCCATCAAGTTTGTCAAAAGTACAACCAATGACAACAACAAACCTGCAGAAACAAAGGAAGACAATCAGCCGCCCAGGACGAGTAAAGAAAAAGGTGCTAGGACTGAATCTGTAGAATGAAGAAACAATGCACTCTCTGCTGAAAGACATCATCAACAAGGAAGAAATTGATTTTCTCAAAGAAGACAACCACTTTCCAGGTACAAAGAATTTTTCTATGGTTATTTCTTCTACTGTTCTAATTTTGGTCACAAAGCTGTAAATTGTTCCTTAAGACTTAGACATGAGAAATTAAGATTTCAAAGAAATAAATACTTCCCACAACAAAGATTGATACAGCCAAGTAACAGACCTTCACAGACTGCAAATTGCCAAATTAAGTCTAGGAACATGAAACTAAGGAGGTCAAGAAATAATCAACAGTCAATAAGTAGACAATGCTGCAACAATAAGTTTGACCTATTGAACAGTGAGATTGAATGTTACATCTGTCATAACTATGGACATAAATCTATTCACTGTTGTTTAAGGAATTATGAACCAGATTCAAAATATCCTGCTGAAAATGTCAAGTTTTGGAAGAAGAAGGAAAGTGACAAGTGTGGATTAGTATTGTCTGATCAAAGAAAAACGAACCCTTGGTATATAGACAATGGATGATCCAAACATATTACGAGAGACAAAGGCAAGTTTCTATCCCTGAGTGAAGGCAAATCGGGAAACCTAACTTTTGGAAATGATGCTCCAGGTAAAATAAAGCGAAAAGGGATGGTGAGCTTAAGTAATGGAAAAGGAAAAGCCCAAGATGTTCTACTTGTAGATGGTCTAAAACATAATCTTCTGAATGTAAGTCAAATGTGTGACAGAGGATGTGAAGTGGTTTTCACATCCAAGGACTACAGGATAAAGTCTGTAAACTCAGGACAAGTGGTGGCCAAAGGCATAAGGACAAAAAATAATGTATATGTGCTAAAAGAAAATAGAGAAGAATGTCATCTAAGCAAATATGATGAAATATGGTTGTGGCATAGGAGACTTCGGCATCTAAACTTTGACCACTTAATTAAACTTAGAAATCTCGAGGAAGTAAAAGATCTTCTAAGAATATCAAATCCCCAAGATTCAATGTGTAAACCCTGCCAAGTAGGAAAGCTAAACAAGACACAATTTAAGTCCAAGAGCTTTACTTCAACAGAGAAGCCACTTCAACTAGTTCATATGGATTTATGTGGACCATCAAGACAGGAAGGCATAGGGAAAGAAAACTACTTCATATTGATTATTGATGATTACTCCAGACTTACTTGGGTTGCCTTTCTCAAAGAAAAAGCTAAAGCATTTGAGAAGTTTAAAATATTTAAGGCTTTAACTGATACTCAAACAGGCAAGAGGTTAAAGGCAGTAAGATCAGACCGAGGAGGAGAGTTTATGTCAAGTGAATTCAAGGAATTATGTGACAAACATGGGATCAAGAGAGAATACACAATCCCAAGAACTCCACAACAAAATGCAGTAGTTGAGAGGCAAAACAGAACAGTGCAGGAAATGGCTAGGTCAATGATGAATGAGAAGAACATTGGTCAAACCTACTGGGTAGAAGTAATACACACAACAACCCATGTTCTTAAAAAATCCCACCTGAAACCACAAAGTGACAATACACCTTATGAACTGTGGTTTGGGAGACCTGCCTCAATTAAACACTTCAAAGTCTTTGGGAGTAAATGCTACATAAAGAATAATGATGAGAACCTTGGAAAATATGATGACAGGGCTGATGAAGGTATATTCTTGGGGTATGCTACAAACAGTAAAGGATACAGATGCTATAACAAGAGGCTACATAAAATGGTTGACTGTATTGATGTAAAAATTGATGAAGGATTCCCAACAAGAGAGATGTACAGGAATGAGTCTTCTACAGAAGACACAACTAAAGTTGAAGATGAACAGGTCCAAGAATCAGAAAATGAAGACTCTGAATCAAATGAAGACTCAGACACTCAGACAGACTCAAATCAACAGTCAACTTCAAATTCCTCCTCCGGAATCATTCAAAAGAATCATCTTGCAAGTTAGATAATTGGAGAAAAAGACAAAGGTGTACAAACCAGGAGAAAGCTAATCAAAACCACTGAACAATCTCATATAGCTTTCATATCCATGCTGGAACCCAAGAATTTCAATGAAGCCAACAAAATTGACCATTGGGTTAAAGCAATGAATGATGAACTTGATCAGATTGAGAAAAACAATACGTGGGAGATGGTTCATAGACCTGAAGGTAAAAACGTCATTGGCTCCAAATGGATCTTTAAGAATAAATTGAATGAGAAAGGACAAGTTGTTAGGAACAAAGGAAGGCTAGTTTGTAAAGGATATGCTCATATAGAAGGATTATATTATGATGAAACATTTGTACCTGTAGCAAGATTAGAAGCTATCAGAATGTTTCTTGCCTATGCTTGTCACAAAAGATTTAAAGTCTATCAAATGGATGTCAAGTCGGCTTTTCCAAATGGAGATTTAAGTGAAGAAGTTTATATGGAACAACCAGAGGGTTTCAAACTGTCTGATAATCTTGAATTAGTATGCAAGCTGAAGAAATATTTATATGGGTTAAAACAAGCCCCTCGAGCCTGGTATCACAGACTAGATACGTATCTCAAAGACAAAGGGTTCAAGAGAGGAACATCGAACAACAATATGTATATTAAAATAGAGGATAATGATTTTCTCATCGTATTGGTCTATGTAGATGACATCATCTTTGGGTGTAATAAGGATCCATTGGTACAATGGTTTGCTTCTGCCATGGAGTCTGAGTTTGAAATGTCTATGGTAGGAGAACTGTGATTTTTTCTTGGTCTGCAAATTACTCAGAGGACTAAAGGGATGTTCATTTCTCAAGAAACATATCTAAGAGAAATGATGAAAAGGTTTCAAATGGAAGATTCTAAACCTGTGGGTACACCTATGGTTACTGGATGTAAATTAAGCAAGGATGACGACTCACCTGATGTTGATCAAAGCTCATATAGATCAATGATTGGCATCCTGTTGTACATCACAACATCTCACCTAAACATAATGCATGTTGTAAGAATGGTAGGAAGATATCAAGTTGCACCTAAACAGAGTCATTTGCACGTTGTCAAAAGGATATTCAGGTATTTAAAAGAAACTGTGACTTATGGTCTGTGGTATCCCAGAAATCAGAATTTTCAGTTAACTACTTATTTAGATGAAAATTGGGCAAATTGTGTTGATGAGAGAGAAAGCACCAGTGGAGGAGCATTCTTCCTGGGTGACTCTTTAGTAGCATGGATTAGTAAAAAAAAATGTTCCATTTCTTTATCAACCACAAAGGCAGAGTACATTACTATTGCTACCTGTTGCACTCAGGTATTATGGATTATTCAGACACTTGCAGACTTGGAGGTAAAATACACTGCACCGATCCCAATTCATTGTGATAAAACTAGTGCCATCAATGTGTCTCAAAATACTGTATTCCACTCCAAGACCAAGCATATTCCCATAAAATATCATTTTCTGAGAGAGCAGGTCACCAATCAGATTGTTCAGGTCCATTACATTCCAACCATAGACCAAATTGAAAACATCTTTACTAAACCCCTAGCCAAGACACCATTTGAATATCTCAGACAGAAGCTGGGTTTCATCCCATCTCACATCTAAGAGAGTCCATCCTGTTACGGGGAGTCTTGTATTGATTGCATATATGATACCTCCTAAAAATACTACAACAACTCAAGGGGAGCATGTTTTTCTTTGACATTGATGTCAAAGGGGGAGAAAAGAATAGGTATGGGTGCCTTTGTTGCCATCAATGCAAAAGGGGGGGATTTTTGACATGTCTTACATACAGTGTATGCTTGTCATTGATGACAAGTACACCAACTATGATGACCTAAGTACATGAAGGATGTGCCGGGCAGGCACCAGAAGTCTTTTGGGAAGACAATGCAGAGCTAGCTCGACAAGATCAGAGTATGCAGTGATGAATCTCATTGAGATTTCTCGATGAACGTCAGATCTAAGCCTAAGGTTCGACCGCCGTTGGATCTAGGAAAATATGCACGCTTGTTAACGAGCAAGGTGAAATGCGAAATCCCAAAAAACCAAAACAGGCGCATCACTCAAAGTAATGGATACCAGGATGTCAGATACTGGGAGATAGAGATGTCACAGACTCTCGTCATCAGGAGTCCCAAAGTGTCGAAATGAGAAATCCTGAAAACCCGAAACAGGCGCATCACTCGAAGTAATGGATACCGGGATGTCAGATACTGGGAGATGGAGAAGTCAAAGACTCTCAACATCAGGAGTCCCGAAGAGTCGAAATGTGAAATCCCGAAAACCTGAAATAGGCGCATCACTCGAAGTAATGGATACCGGGATTTCGGATACCGGGAGATGGAGA
Source organism: Picea sitchensis (assembly GCA_010110895.2). Lineage (NCBI taxonomy): Eukaryota > Viridiplantae > Streptophyta > Pinopsida > Pinales > Pinaceae > Picea > Picea sitchensis. The sequence continues at coordinate 6,735 of SNQJ01S0213259.1, read as the reverse complement.
AGTCAAAGACTCTCAACATCAGGAGTCCTGAAGTGCCGAAAAGATAAACGTCGAAATTCCAGAAGCAGGCACATCATACCGGGATTTTGGTTACCAGGAGATGGAGAAGTCATATACTCTCATCATAAGGAGTCCCGAAGTGACGCAATGTGAAATCCTAAAATAGACACATCAACAAACCACGTCAGCTAAGGACACGTGGCACAATTAGGCAATGACAAGTGTCAAGTTGATTCAACATTTCAGGCACATGTAAGTCACTAATCAAAGTGACATGTGGCATCTATTCGACATGTGTCAATCCACATGTGACGTCAGTAGGTTTACATCACATCGAAACTTTCTATTTTGGGGTTCTACATAACAAACAAAAACCCCACCATCACGATGTCTCAAATTCCGAAATGCCGAAAGGGACCATTGTGAGTCTCGAAAACGCGAAGGGAAAAATGTCGAAATCCAGTCAACCGTCCATCTCAGTGGGTTATGTGAATCGTCCGATCACTTCGGAGATTTTGTGATCATGAATTTTTGTAATGTTGGATTCACGATGACTTGAAAGGGAAAAGCATTGAAATCACGAAATGCAAAACCATGATCTAATATGAATCATTGATCAAAGGGAGATTGTGGACCGTTGATCCGACTCCCTTTTGGAGTTTCAGATACCAGGAGATTGAGGGGTCAAGACTCGAGATCCTTCATCATAGGAATGTCAAATTGCCGAAAATACAAAATGGGAAACACGGTTAGGCTCAGCAAGAGGTCACAACCCTTGGTCACATCGACAAAATTTGGGGGAAGGAGTTAAGGTTCTTTTTCTTTCAGAGTTTCGGGGGTCGGGAAATGGAGAGAACTAAAATACTCCACCACGGTGATCCTGAAATGCCAAAGACAGGAATGCCAAAATGAATGCAATATCCCATGAATCCAATCCAATGGTGCAAGTGAATTTAGGCACGATTGGAGGGATAATATTGCTCCTCGCAGTGTAACTGCTAGAAACCACTAATGGTTTCTGCTAGAGGACTTGAAGATACTTCAGCGTAATTGACAGAGAAGGTGAAGAGTCTCTAGGGATCTTCCAGTAGAATAAATATTGTTCGTGGAGGCGATTGATAGTTGGATGAGCATTGGAGCCTGTAACTACAACAAAATAGTTGAGCTCGATTATAACAGAAGATGAAGAATCCCAACTGATGGTGAGGCGAAGGAATTTGATTATGGCACCCAGTGATGATGGACAGATGGAATGAACAAATAGAGAAGCTGAAGAGTTTCCATGATGAACAGAAATATCACTCGACATGCAGAGGATGCAAAACCATGAGATACAGAGCATGCACAAGATGCACAGGGAATATAAGAATGTGGAACAAAGAAGAGATGGTTGTTGTTGTTGTTGTTGGGAGTGATGCATGTGAAAAGAAGAAGGTGGAGTGCAACAGCTGAAAGGCACAGAAGAAAAATGGTGCATTGAAGAGGAATGGTGCAAAGAGTACAAAATATAGAAGAACAAAAAGTGCAAGGGATGCGTGCAGGATGACAGTGGGGCAGACACAACATCGAAATCTTGCAGAACAGTGATGAGACTGGTAAGTTGTTGTTGAACATTATATCACTGTAATAAGTTTCAGTAACATATTTTAATAAAACAGGGTGGTAGGGAGGTGCTAGGGAGGATTGGTGTCCTCAGAGGTTCAAGTGGGTGCTTGAACACACAGGGAGTTGGTGCTTCCTTCTAGTTGGTGCTAGATAAACCGAGGAGTTGGTGCTTCTTTCTAGTGGGTGCTAGAGAAAATAGAGAGTTGGTGCTCTCAGCAAGTTGCAGCTTGCAAAATCAAAGGTTGTAGCCTCACAATGAGTTGGTGCTCATATGTATGATAATGTAAGGAATGTAAATAATACTTATCATATAAAGAAGAAGAGGTTTTTAGCCTCTATGGGTTTCCACAGGAAATATCTGTCTCTGTGTATCTCATATATATGACTGATGTTGAATGTGTCATGGCTTATTTCCCTGCATTATTGTGATTATCATTGAGTGCCTAGTAAATAATTTAAAAGAAGCATAATTGTTTAAGCATGGTAACAACCGATTCANAATCAGATCCATGCAGACATCTACATCTTCAACAAAATATTCAAAGAGCACAAACTTGCACAATTGCGAGGTCTTCTTGGAGTGAAGCACATTGTTGCTTAGCAACTGCCTTTTATTCCTTTCCCATGAGATTTTCCCTCTTTCCTCATTTATTTCAGTGTATCTTTTGTATTTGGGTACCTAACATGGCCTCGTAGCCGAGACCCATTCTTTATTTTCACTATTGTGATGTTCAGGCGGGGTGTTGGAGTTACTTCACACACACACCTAGGATTTATCTTTCCTAAGGTTATTCCTTCTTTATTAGTCATAATTAGTCATTATCCAGTCTCCTATATTTTAGGTTAGAATATTCCACCTGGATAATATTCTCTTTCAGTTGACACTTCAGTTTGACTAGTTGAGTTGAGTTTAGATGTTTCAGTGGTTTTGTCACCATGCAACATTGGGATCATCACCAACTCACTACTCTTTGTTCATTCAATTAACTGAAGACTAGTTGACTAGTTAACTCAGCTAGGTGGCAGTTCACTCCCGTAACTGCCTGAGAGGCTAGACTAGGTGGCATTTCACTCCTGTAACTGTTGGTGTGTGTCTAGATGTTGTGGGTGGGAAATCCCCCTATGAACTAGCACTTAGGGTTTTAATCATGCATGTAGAAAAGACCTAAATATTCCTACTTTTTACCATCATCCCAGACCTAATCCCCATTATTCCTAAGAAAATACACAGTTAAGAAGATCAAGTGAACATACCTTATTTCTGGTGTTTTGATATCGATCCCTCTTCACGCTTGGTCTCTCTTTGACTACAACTCTCCTCCCAAGGCTGACCTGCATTCACAAAAGACAAACAAAGAACTCCACATGCATTTGATCTACAGATTAATGGGTTAGATATTTAATCAACATGTACGCAATAAACAATGAAAACCTCATATGGTGGGACGGGAAAAGTACTTCTTTATTATTAACTTCACNCACAAAAGACAAACAAAGAACTCCACATGCATTTGATCTACAGATTAATGGGTTAGATATTTAATCAACATGTACGCAATAAACAATGAAAACCTCATATGGTGGGACGGGAAAAGTACTTCTTTATTATTAACTTCACTAAATAAACTTAAAATGATGAAGCCGACCATTGTTCCATGAATCTGGTCCTGGGATCCTCTTTTACTATGCACCAACCGCTAACACTCTTGCTTCTCTTCTTTGTTGAAATCACAAAATGGTTGCAGAATCTTGGGCAAAGGGGAATACGAATTCGGGTAGAGTTTCTTTACTATGTTTTTCCTTCTTTCAAATGGGACCCCTAACCCTTATTTTATAGGCTAGAATAATCTAGGTATTTGGTCGAGGGACCAACCATACATGATTGAAATTTTTAGTTAACTTACCCAAAGTTGTGTGTTCTGTCAGCAAATTTCCTTTTTTTGTGCTTCTGTAGGTCCACGTGGGCTGTAGTGGGTTAGCTAGCGTGGAGACTGTAGATACACGTGGGTTGTACTGGAGCAGGGTGCATGGGCCTTTTAAAAAGGTATTTTTAAGAAGATGTTTTTAGTAGTGTTTTGGCAAAGAAGGAATCTGAGATGGCCTGATGCCAGGTAAGCATGTCTAGTGCAAATTAGGGTTATAATAGATGCCCCCTAATGTGTGAGGTCAGAAGAGCATTTGATGGCTGAAATACATTATCAATCTTCACCAACGTACCAAGCAAGTGATCCCAGGGACCAGAAATCGGGAGGTTCCATCTGCAAAATAACAATTGTCTCACCGAGGCGGGCATACCCATGCTCAGGATGAATTAAAATCATGGCTACCAATCAAATACACTATATATCCATGTCATATAACTATATAAAGTGTATCCATGAGCAATACACATAAGAGCTACATCTCAAAATCAAAAGGATATACATGTATAGTATCCATCTTCTAGAAGCTGATAAGGCGTGATGGTTGGAGATGAGGTCTTCAGAGCTCGAGCAACAACTTCAAAATCTTCAAAACTCAGGTAGGAGTGTAATATGAGTATACGAATTCACTACCCATAGGTCTTCGATGACTCATTGGGTATGGATTAGAGGATCTTGATGATTAGACTGAAGGCTTCATTGATTTCAAACAAAGACTTGATTAGACTTTCAGGATGGACGAGCATGAGGGAAAGACACAAACTACAGAGGGGACGACTCAGGCTTGGTAAAACTTCCCTTGGGAAATAACATGACAAATGATGAGACTCAGGCAGCATGGCATTTGACATAAGTTCATGATGCAGGAGGCAACACAAACTCTCCATATGTTTGGAAGAATAACCAAATGGAGGAGAACACAACTCTATGTAGCAAGAATAGCTTCCTAAGGTCGTATTAAATTCCAGAGATTGACGAACAAATGAAAAGATGTGCTTTGTCCAAGGGAGACTCATTGTGCTTCCAAATAAAAATAAAATACTTTTCCCTTCCTCTTTTTGGGGTATATTTGATTTTTTTGTCTTTTTCAATAATTTTGGAAAAATAATAAAAGAATGCTACGTTACAAAGGAGGAATTGAGTGTCACAAACATACTAGTTCCAAGCGCACGAAACACAGGGATGCTCAGGGCAAAGGGACATATGCAAGAAAAGGACACTCGGGAAAAATCCTCCAGGGGCCAAAGGTGTCAAGACACAGAGGCAAAGTTCTACAAGGAAAAATCCTCCAGGGGCCAAAGGGGTAAAATAGCACCAACAAGATGCCTATTCAAAACCATTTTAACGAGTGTGATAAAGACAAGATCACTCGACAATTTTTTCATTTTTAAGGAGTCTGAAAACATCTTAACTATGGACTCCGTCAGGAATTTTCTTTTGGACCATTTTAATGGGTGTGAAAGAATAAGGTCACTCAACGATCTTTACAATTTTAGGGAGTCTGAAAAGAGCTTAACTATGGACTCTATGGGGGTTCCTTTTTTTGTAAATTTAGTCCCTTAGGCCCGAAAAAAGGTTAAAATTATACCTGAGAGTACTCTTCTAGGGAATTGATGCTCCTAGAGTATACCTTTGTTCGTACAGTTGACCGTCTGGACCGAAAAAGGGGTAAACTACTACTGGATAGACGTGACTTCAAATTTCAGTTTAATGAGCGTGAAAGGCCACAAGATCGCTCGGCAATATTTTCATGTTTAGAGGGTCTGAAAAGGGATTAAAAGAAGACACGTGGGGGCTACAAATCATGTATGAAACTGGTTCAGGTAGAGCCCACCGCTAGGCTCAGACCAAGAGTCTCTTCGATAGTCAACTTGGGAAGTTTCCCAAAAGGGAAGAAAACACAAACCACGGTGTAAGTCCTCCTGCGGTATAGAAACCATAGTCATGGCTTCAAGGATAGCCTCTTCTGAAGGCAATTCAAAATCTGAGAAATCACACAAATGAGGGTCGATAGTCCCAAAGGGTGAAGTAAACTGACCATACTCCATATGACGATGGAGGTTCTGAACAGGACTGATAGAGTCTATTAGTGAAGAATCACGATCATGAGGGCTTGAGGATCTACTAACAATGAGATCAAACTCAGAAGGATACTCAAGCCCACTTGGACCAAGAGGGGGAATCAAGGGCTCCCATGCCCCCATTGGATACACCAACGGATCAATTGTTGATTCCAAGTCTTGAGAAGGAAAACATGATTTCACAGGTTCCTGCTCATAAGAAATTGAACACCGAGGATAAGACACCACATAATTAACCCATGGTGGGGTAGAGTCTACATGAATGCTAGGAACATATAAAGGGGTAGTCTAAAATAATATCGAATTAGGATGGTGATTATCATATGCCAGCTAGTCGATAGTGACAATGCTTCCATTGTGAGGGAAATGCATCACCTGGAAGAGCATAGACACTACAACATTCATAGCATATACATAATCATGCCCGAGAATCATATTGAAATCTAATAGGCCTTGCACCACTATACCATCAACAAGGACAATCTTCCCACCTAATGAGATAGGCAACTAAGGAAGAATCCCCAAATATTCACTAGGACATTTTTCAAAAGCCAACAACTCATGCGAAGTAGACACAAGCTTGGGAGATCCCAAGACTTTCCAAACGTAGGAGGGTAAAATACTTGTAGAGGCTCCCTCATCCACAATCCATCGATAAATGTTTGTTGAATTAACTTCAACCCTTATTTGAAAAGGTGCGGCAGAAGGAAGACAAGCCTCAACAAGGTCATTCCAATCGGAAACCATCCTAGGGCTTGGAGGGGGCATTCTCGGAACGAGTGAAATGCCCCCTTGTTCTGAAAGTATTGAACCAGAAATGATAAAAACATAATCGGTAGACATGCCACTCCCCAAAAGAAGAGTGGGATCATCCGTTGACTGCATCGTCATGACCACTTTCACAACCAATGGATGAATAGGCTGCGATACTACATGGTCTAAAGGCACCTCACCCCCCAAAAGAGGAGTGGGATCAGCCGATGACTGCATCGGCATGGCCACTTTCACAACCAATGGATGAATAGTTTGTGAGACTACATGGTCTAAAGGCACCTCACCCCCAAAAGAGGAGTGGGATCAGTCGATGACTGCATCGACATGACCACTTTCTCATCCAATGGCTAAAG
>SNQJ01S0213258.1:0-15749 GCA_010110895.2 Picea sitchensis | reverse complement strand
TTAATGGAGAAAAAATATTAATTTAAGTTTTTTACCAAATCAAACAAATGATAGATAATTCTTTTATTATTATTATTTTGAAATGAGATGCAAAATGAAAAAAAATAAAATTAATTAATTAACATCACCAAATGATTTCATGAAAATGAGAAACCAACCAAGATATTATTTAATGAAGTATTGAACAAATTATTCAAAATAGTCAAACTTGCTAATGAGCAAAATAAATGAACACATCATCATAATTTAAACAAAAGTAAACATCTAATAAAAATTAATGTTTTTGTTTAAATTGAGATTTTTATGCTCGTTTCTAACTTTTGATATATAATCTTGTAATAAATATATCATACTAAAGTGAATGTCTTAAGTTTGTCTCAAAGCAAGTCAAGGAATGGAACTATTTGAAAAGGTTGATTCTGTAGCTCATTTTAATTATCAAGATTCTAATAGGGGCCCATTAAATTTTGTAAAAATATAGGGGGAGTTGTTGGGGCCCAACAGAACTTGAAGGTGAAGTTGAGATTTTTCTTATGGTTTGGGCAAAAAAACATTCTTTATTTTCTCTTCTCTGAATGCTCCATTAATGTCCCAAAAAATGTTTGTGTCTTGCAATTCTTCTTCTTCCTCATTTGCCTTGATTTCTTCACTTTCTACAGCAGGGATTTGTCCACCAGGAGGTGTTTGCAAGTTCCTCTTGATAAATGCTCTGAAATGTCTCTTGGTTACTTCAACAAGTTTTCCTTTAAAATCAACCATTTCGTTTTCTAACATTTTCATGAATTTTTGAATATTATCCATATCAAAAGCATCCTTATCCTTCTTCTCTTCCTTTATAATAACTTTATTTGTTGTCTGGGAAGACATTGGTTCCTTTGCCAAAGATTTATTTGAAATACTATACATCTCTTTTTCAACCGTCAAAGCTTCATGCATTTCTTCTGTTAAAGTATTTTTGGTTGCACGTTTAACAAACATAGCAATAGAAATTGGTAGAGCAGAAGAATAAAAATCAATCTGAATGTCAACTCCAGGTTTGGATGTATCAGGCATTTTATTAAGCAATTTAAGGAATCTTTGATTAAAATGTTTAATCTTTTCTTTTGGACCCATTATAATATTAGACAATTAAACCAACATAGTAGATGAAGTTTTATCATCACCAAAATTTTTAATAAACAAGTCTTCAAAGGTATCCCAATTTGCAATAGAATTAGCTTGTAATGAAAATTACCGAGTATAAGCCTCTCCTTCAAAAGTGTAGGTAAAGAGTCTATAGAAAACATTTTCATCATCAACACCTATAAAATTAATAGGCAACATTTGTTTTTAATATGGTCTTCAGGGGCTAACTTTGATTCAGGATTGAATTTGGGTAACCACTTTTCAGGATTCTTTGGAAGATCATGTTGAACTCTAGGAACATTACCTTCTCTTAAAGTTTTCCAAGGCCTCCTTGGTTGTTGTCCTACCATAATAATAGACTATTACGGAGGAGGTTGTTGAGGTGGAGGAGTGAGTAAAGGTATATGTGGAGGAGGAGTTGGAGGTCGATTTCCACCACTAGTTGTTGTAAGAGGTGCTCTTGGTTGTTGTGTATGTAATGGGAACTCAAACGGTTCAAGCCATAATCTTTGAATTTGAGATCTGTTCAAAACACCAAGTTCATATAAAACAATATTACCAGTTTTTGTAGATCCTTGGGAGGATTCACCTTGACTTCTGAGAATTTCAATACATTGTCTAATTCACTAGATTTCTGGTGATGAAAGAGGATTTGAACAAATTTTAGAAGTAAGTTCAATGATAGATGGATCACTAAAAGACCTTCGAATAGGAGCTTCATAATGAGAAGGATGAATTGGAATTTCAACAATACTATATCGAGGAGGAACAACTTCAGAGCTTAAGGATGTAGATCTTGATGGAGATCTTGAAGTTGCAGGAGATATTGAGGGCGAAGGTGATATATTAGGATGGTCACTAGGTTTGTGTGATCTTTTGGTCATTCACTATTAGAAGGCCCTCCTTCTAGCACCAAAAATTTTGATGTCCAAAATTGACATGATAAAAATTAAGGGTGTCACCCAGTTAGGGTCCCAATTAGACCCTTTTCCATTTGGTATGGTGATCCCAACTGGTTACAATGGGTCCAATTACCCTTATTTAAAACTAACCTAAACTAAATATTAATCTAATATAAGTTATCCTAACTAAATCTGAATCTATCTCCTTGCCTGTTGATGTAAAATAACACTTGGTTGTTATCAATCAACGAGAGAAAAGAGTTACCTTTAGGAATTGCTCGAAAGGAAATTCTTCAAGGTTCACTTAAACAAGGGCTCAACTAAGCGACATGAATAATCTTCTCCAACGTATGGAGACTTACAAGAATAACTAAGGAAAAACTAATGATTTAATTAAAAGTAAAATGAGAGTAATCAAAATCTAAAATAATAAGATATATTATTATGAATATATTTACTATTATGATTATATCCCAGGAATAATAATGTATGTGAAATCAAATAAATAGCAGTAATCAAAAGATGCAGATCTATTTAAGTACTACCGTAAATGCTTATCTGTAAATGATAAAATTTATCATTCAAATAGTTAAATAATAATCAATCATCAACATATATTCACACACTGTAAATGAATTTATGTGAAATAATAACAACATTAAGTAAATGATCAACAATAATCAATTACTAAAATATCAATATCACAACACAAGAAATATAAAGATTTCAATGAGTAACAAAAACAATGCATAAGAGTAATAGTACCTATATACGCAAATTCTCGTTCCAATATATGAAATCAAAAGACTCAACACATATATATAAGAGAAAATGCAACAACAATGCAAAGTCTTGTCTTTTTTAGCATTCAAAACCCCCCACATTCGAGTTTCTTCATACTCTTTTATAATAAAGAGTTATGATATACACAGATATCATTAATAAAGATAAAAAATAACTCCTCAAAACTAGGAGGGAAATCATATCTAACTTATTGATTACATGTTCTAAATTTATACGAAAATTTAAAATCATAACTAAGTCTTAACAAACTTTTCAAAAATAAAAGATCATTGTCTCAAAAGATCTTGATAGCCAACATGCATGAACAAACTAACTGTCATAATAAGATTGAATCGATAAATTTGACAATCGTTCCATAAGCCAACTGTCAGTCTTTCATCGAATACTTGTAAATCACAAAATAAAACAAATTAATAACAAACTCACTTTAAATAGAGTAGAAACAAAATCTATGATTTTGTATTTGCTCTTAAATAAGAAAATAAAATTAATTAAAACAAAATAAAAAACGAATTCATACCTCAAAAATAAAATAAGTCTTTGAGCAAAATCTTATTTACAGAACTGGACATTAATGAGTAAGATTCTTAGATCTAAGTTTATGAATATATTAAATACTGAAGACTTTACAACCAATGAACCTTCAACATTCATAGTCTTTTTCTTCAAGGTAGCAATTTGTTTTTCATATTGTTCCATCATAGTTCTATTATGTGTCCTTAGCTGTTGGTTTTCTAATTCAAACTCCATGATATTGCTTTTCAAAATAGGCACTATAGCATAATATTTTTCTTTCTAGGAAAAAGTTCCAAAAACAAGACCATCATGTTCTTTATCTTTTGCATCTTGATTAATAGTCGATGACGATCCATCCTCTTGATTTAACTTAAAACTTGGTGCATGTTCGAAATCTTTAGAAGGAGAAGTTTTAACTTCAGTCTTTATTTCATCATCAAGAATATGAATCAGAGAGCTTGAATTTGACGTTATTCTAAGATTATTCATGGTCATTATAGATATCCTTCATGTCTGGCGCTTGCCTTTTAAATCATTTCTTTTATCTATTGTCTTAGAAAAATCCTTAATAGAATATTTTATGATTGCAGGGGTCTAAGATGAAGACCAAGTCAAATGATTGGATTGAACTTTATCGATTTCATTGGCCACTACATGGTCAAAATTGAGACTTGATTGTTTACTCATACTATGGGTTACCCTTGGAAATACCTCCTCATGTAACAGAGTGTGAGAGGAACCATTATGACAAATCCCAAATGAATTATTCAAATCAAACCCTGACTCGAGTTCCTGTGAACCATTAACTTGCGTAGGGGTTTAAGAGAAATTGTTTCTCTGAATAAAATTTTCCCACGAATCCCCTATCTGGTTTAAATGACATTTAACTAAAATTTTGATTAACCCATGATGGAACAGACTCCTGTCTGGATTACCAAACCCTCTTTGGTAGAATTTTTCCATTTTTGACAGGATCTTGTGAAAATAGTAAGGCAAATTCAAGTATCCTATGAAAACCATTAAAAGACGAAAATGATAGTAGAATACTAAACTATAGAGACCTTCACAAGAAATATATCATTTAATAATCAAAACCAGGTCACACCATTTCTTTTTGAGGTTGATCACAAGCATACCTTTAGGGTTATATATCGCCTTCCTTGACACCAAGAATTCATTCAGGGAATATTTTAAACCAGAAAATTCTTTGACCATTTTTCCCCTACCATCAGCAAATGGGTGGCCTTGGCTATCATTGCTTTATTCACCTGAATTTCAATATCACCTACCTTGGACACTTTTCCATTGTAACTATGAGAAAAGGTCCTAGCGACTGCTACATTATGACCTCAGAAGAACCTGACGAATTCTAACCACCCGATTCTCTAAAACATAGCTAAGTATTCTTCATAAGCCTTCAAGATTTTGATCCTTGATGGCTCAATTCTCACTACGGGAGCCATAGGTAACGTAGACAGCCTAACACAAGATTTTCTTCAGGCATTAACAAAGAGTAGGAATGCACATGCAGATACTACAACCAGAATAAACTCAATAAACTCTAGACATGTGAGATTACAATTCTTACTAATGGAAATGTACCCTGAACCCGTCTCACTAGACTTCACAAGTACTATCAAGTTAAATGAATGATGGATATGACAACATGTAGTACAGGCTTCATTATACTTGTAGCAAACTTAATGATCCATTTAATTGATACAGGTCTCGAGGTGATCGTCACTCATGGTGATCATTAAATCATTTTGATTAACAAGTATGCCACTCAATTGTCCAAGACGATAGTTCAAGGTTCGGACTATGGTAGTTATATGCTTAATACTTTGTATTGATATGACCACAAGAATGAATTTTTGAATTGAAATTTATAATGTCACCATTTAAAACATTTTTCATAACTTAAATAACTCGTAAGTATTGGATGATAGCATGTATATTCAACTTTTGAAGTGATAGGATTGAAGTTTAATAGTAAACATAATAAATTAATTAAGCCAAAGATCCAAATAAACCATTCTACCATTACAAAAAACTTCAAGTCACGACATAGTAAATATCATAGTGATAAGGTCTAATGTCAAATGAAGCCATTCCTTTGAAATGTAATTTAGAATCTTATAATTAGGAAAACAAGAATAAATATCTAATAGTAAAAGATAATTTACTCTTGAATTCCATCTTGGAAACATGAAGATAATGGCCTTTATTCATGTACTAATAGAACATGAATTAACATACTAATTATTGAACGATATAGATAAATTCCTCGTAGTTTAAGTTCAAATTCCATGTTAAAAATCATGAAATTTGAAATGCATAATCATTATCGATATGAAGAATCGTTGTTAAATTTAGTTTCAATAATTAACAAATTTAAGTTAGTGTCCAGTAGAAAACAAAATCGATCACAACTATAACAAAAATATCCACGTCGTTGTATGAAAACCAATAAAACAAATGAAACTTAAACAAAGATAAGAGAAAACTTCTCATAAAATTCAAAGGTTCCCTAATTTTCTATCGACCAAAGAAGAAACTAAAGGGGGTTGTTGTTTTCCACAACATGTCTAAATCAATCACCAAGGATGTGGTACCAAAAGTTTGACATATACATCCTTAGTTTGGTATTTGTGAGAAGAAAAGTTGATCACTGCATATACTCCAAAGAAGAAGGGGGGTGTTTCATATATGTAGCATTGTATGTCGACGACATGTTGCTGATTGGAAACAACATGAACACAATAAAGGAGGTGAAGAAGTAGCTATCCTCCAAGTTCGACATGAAGTATCTTGGTGCAACGAACTTCATTATGGGAATGGAGATCAAGAAATATCGGAAAACTAGAAATCTCTAGTTGAACCAGAAGAAGTATATTGAAACAATCTTGAAACGTTTCAACATGCAGGATTGCAAACCTGTGAAGGTGCCAATTCTTATGGGAGCAAGGCTAATTGTTGAAAAGTTTCCAAGGACACAGGAGGAAATGTAGGACATGGCACGTGTTCCCTATGCAAGTTTTGTTGGTATTATAATGTATGCGATGGTATGCACTCGACCATACATTTCCCATGCAGTGGAAGTGTCAAGTAGATACATGTCGACACCTTGGAAGGAGAACTAGAAAATTTTCAAGAGAGTATTTAGGTTTTTTTGTGGCACAAAAGACTATGCTATATTCTATCAAGGAAAACATGGAGGTGACAATGAATTAAATGTACATGGATTTGTCGATGTCGACTGAGCTTGAGATATGGATCACTGAAGGTAGACCAACATATATGTGTTCAAGATGTTCGGTGGAGCAATCAACTGGATGAGTAAGTGACAGGAGGTCGTAGCCTTGTCAACAATAGAAGTTTAATACATGGGATCCACTCATGGATGCAAAGAAGCAGTATGGATGCAAAGATAATTTGCGATAGTCAAAGCACAATATTTCTGGAAAAGAACCCATCTTATCATTTTAAGACTAAGCACATTGATGTACACTACCATTTCATGAGAGACATGGTGGAAAGAAACAAGGTGCTGCTAGAGAAAGTAGACACCTTGTAAAACATAGCAGAGTCTTTGACCAAGTTTGTGAGTGTTGTGAATTTCTCTTTTTGCATAGAGGCAATGGGCATTTATTCCCTGGGTCTGTGAATGAGAGTTCAAAAATCTCTCGTTTTCAACAAAGAAAACAACAAGTGGGAGAATGTTGTCTTGTTATATTCTTTGCAGTGAAATTATATTTGAGGTGGATCGAATGACAGTCAAGTTTGAAAATATCGACAACAAGTTGAAGGTCGAATTGGTTCGACCGGGTAAAGTTAAAGTCGAAGAAATCGAACACAAGTCTAAGGTCTAGGTGGTTCGACCGGGTAAAGTCGAAGTCAAATAAATCGACAACAAGTCAAAGAGGTCAACCGACTCAAGGTCGATAGGCGGGTGCATGACAACTGACTAAAGACCAAATGAATGTCGACTGATAATCCAACTTGGTAGTAAACTATAACAAAATATTGAGATTCACAGGATTTGTAGCCAATGATCTCTGTGGATCTGTAACCATTTTTTTGGTGCCTTCTTTAGGATTTTTCCTATTGTAAATCCTATAAAGAATACGTGTTGTAATGCTGTAAAATCTAATCGTAGAATAACTAGTTTTTAGAGGTTGTTGGTCATGCATATGTAAGCTGAATTGGCTATAGGGTTGTTCTTGTGTAAATCAAGAAGGTATAATTTCGATCGTGTCTTAGGTGTAGACCAAGGTTAGTCATGTAACCTTTTATTCTGAATGAATAAGACAACAAGAGAGAAAAACGCTCAAGGAATGTTGGCTTTCCCATTTAGGTTTCCAGGGTAAAATCCATGTGTACTATGTGTTTTCTTTGTCCTTTACTTTCTTGGTTAAATATTTCTTCCTCTCTTCTGCTAGGTTTAGTGTGGAAGTGTTCCTCATTTCCTAACATCAACATCATATATGATTTTTCCACAAGGGACCTATTACATTTGTGTTTGGTCACCTTGACCATATATAATCTAATTAGATATTCATTTATGATACCTCCATGATTGATACTCCATTAATATAATTTTGAGCCTATTCCTAAATGATAACAAGTTTCCTTCTAACAACTCACAAGTTTCTCACTAGTTTCCTTCATGCAACTTGTGAGCACCTTAAAAATGGCCTAAAAAAATAAAAATTGTGTGAAATGTGTAGTCCTAAGGGGGGATTGTGTGGTCCATACACTTTTACACCCTTTATCTCAAGCCCCAATGACTAGAATTACTTTCGCATCATATAAATAAGATTTCTATATTAGGAGAGAGAGCCATGACTAGTTGATATAGATACATGTTGGAGGATCAATTGCCTAGGTTTTTATAGTTTCTTCACCATTATAACCCCTTGGTTATGATAGCATTTTCTACTTTTTAGTTGCGTCTAAATCCTCATTAGTTTTTCCTTCCATAGGAAAAGTAAGACTTGCTAGTGGAGTTGAGGTTTATACGTGGCTCAAGCTAGAGAAACCCAGATCTAGGTGACGAAGGTGCCAACAATGAGAATCAGGTGTTATTGTTTGTTGTTTCTTTCATATTATAAATATATAAATATATCTCTTCCTTCTCTCCACCCCTCCATCAATTAAGTATGGTAATATTATCTTGATTTTATTTTGGTTTAATGAATTGTGGATGAATTGATCTACCTAATGTCAATTAGAATTCATTTGTAATAAGTGTATATTATTTATTCAACTACTTGATCAAGTTTGAGGAAGGTTATTTATTGACTCGTGTGTATATTTGGAGGACATTATGTTGGAAGATTACTATATGTATTTCTCCCAAGGACAAGGGTGGTCATCTAATTCCAGGTTTTTCCCCTACTTTCTCATTCATGTTTTATAGTAAAACTTAAAAAATTATAGAAAACAAGTGAGTTGTCTTTGAGTGCTCTATCGATGAGTCTAATCCTACTCATCAAGGACATTTCCCTACAACACAAATGGAAAATCCAATAGGGAGAATCTCTTGAATTCTTCTTGCTAGGGTTGTCACTCCTTATCACTTTTCCAATTTTGTAGTTTGGTTTAGCTTTTGTTTACCATTTGTATTTCCATTGCAATAATATCAAGGATAATTCCACACTCCCTATTTGATTTTGTTAATTTTTCACTTGCTTAATTCTCTACTTGCAACTGTGTCTAGGTACAATATCAAGCGCTCACTACTTTCCTTCGGACAACCTATGAGTTCCTACTAGTTTCATTCTAGCAACACACGAGCAACACACAAGTTTCCTTCTAGCAACCTACAAGCCTATCATGTAGCAAAGAAGAACTTTCACACCCAAAATTTATCCTTTCATTGTTGAATTTGAGATTCTTGATCTTCATTCTGCAAATTTAACATTTCACATTGCATCATAATTAAAAAAAATAATCCAAATTTACTTTATTTTTTGTTCATTTAGGAATTTCCTAAGTAGGGTGGCACATTTGGAAGTGATTTCATTTAAAGGAAAGTATTAGATTTCTCACATTATGATTGCTTTCTTTGGTTTGAAACAATTATCTTCAAAAGTTACATTGCATTTAGGTTATGAATATTTGCTTGGTTTTTGTACTTTTTGTAAGTTTTTTTAATTCAAGCATTTTTTTCAAGTTGAAAGCAATGTTTCCATTTACAAAGTTTCACTTTTTGTATATTTTTTCGTTTGAGAAGATCATAATTTTCTTACTTTTGCACCCTCTAAGTAAAAACAACCATTAAAACCAATGCTAATGACAAAATGAACTAAAACTATTTTTCTTTGATAGAAAACAAACATTAGTCTAGATTTGTAGCACCTTGGTTGTAGGATTGGAGAGTAGATTCTCCAAGGCCACATAAAAAAACTAGGAGTTTACTAGTTGAGAGTTAAATCCCTTTAGTAGCAAGGCATACTTTCCAGAAAAGCACCTCTTACATAGGCATCAACCACGAGTTTAAAGCTAGTTAAGTTATGAGATTTTTAGTGGGTGGACATGGAATGTTGGGGACTTGAGTAAAGTTGGCATGCTACTCAAAGTGATGCCTTCTTGTTGAAGTTTTGGTTGCAGGATGAAGTCTTGTATATCGCTACTCTGCAAAAAATCCCAATCCACGACTATTTCACCTGGATATTCATTGTGAAAAGGCATCCATACTGACTTTTCCTTAATTACACATAGGTGTTTGCAATTAGGATGTTCTTGTGGTACCTAAGGAAAATATTAAATTGCGATCTCAACTCCCTTGGAGGTTTCCCATCTTCAAGAGGGAGATCGCACCTTGGGTAATTTTTTCATAAAATAGTACTATAACTACTTCTATATTCATTGGTTGGACTTGGGACCTCATCATTCCAAGCTAACTTTCAGAAGGCCCTTTTCAGATCTTTACAAGTTGGACCTAGGTATTTAATCACTCTGGGATGGATTTCAAAAGAGTGTGTTTGCTTGTTGAATCTTAGAGAGTCTTTTATAGGCATGTGTTAATTGTAATTTCTCAACCACATAGAAGGCCTTAGAGATTTATCTTTTTAGAAGGTGAAGATTGGGGTGGATGTACTTTCAAGTCTAGTCAACACTAGGTTTCAGCCCTAGACACATTTGCATAATGTCCCTAAGATGTGCACCGAACATTACTAGATTAGGGAATCAAAAGTTCAAATATTAGAGAAATAACAAATTATTCATGAGTTGTTAGTGACTCCATGCAAAGAAGTCATGACTGGGGTGTTTTATCTAACCAAGCAGATTTCTAGAATGCACTTTCAGTAGTAGCAACAAACCAGCTAAATAGAACAATTTCAAGAGCATGCAGAGAACAAATATTCAAGACTAGCACATCAACACTACGAAGACAATTCATCTCCACAACATGGTAAAGCTCGAGAAAGGAAAAGTAACTCTCTAGTCTATTGCTAAGTTTAAGTAGGAGTTGGAGACAATCTTGAAAACCTATGACAATTTGACCAAGAGTTTTGTTAAGTTTATAGATCAACTAAAGTAGGATCTTCTCTCTATGGCTTATATTGTGCAAGGATGGGTTGTATTGTTTTGAGGGTGAGAAAATTATAGTCTTGGGGGCTTGTTTAAGTTGTGCACCCCCCATTTTAGTCTGTGCACCAAAGTTTTAATCATGCTTAGAGTTCACACACTCACTTATCCTTGAGTTAGAAGGCTACGTTGGAGGTTGTTAGGGTTTTAACTACTTTATAATTGCATTGGTGTCTATTTAAATGAATGTAATTAATAGGGAAACTGTTGGATAGTTATTTGCTAGGACTATGTTATTGAGTCTGTATTAGATGAATGAAAGAAAGGGAAATCAGGGTTTGAAACCCTAGATTATTGTATAGAGAATAAGGAGTTGTATGAACCTGTTATATGATTTGAATAGGAAAGAATTTGTGTTGGTCCGCCCCCTTAATTTTTTGAGTTATGTATATGATAATCTAAATGTGTGATTGAATGTATATTGAATGTTGTATACATTCATATCTTTTTCTTTCTTAATGTCATTTCATGTTTGAGTAATGTTCATTAATATTTTGAGTGAGACCTTATTCATCATTGAATATTGAATATGTCGATATTAATGGGTCTATTTTTGGTATAAGTTGGGAATAATGGGTTCAAAATCATCGCCAACACCTATTGAAGGTAAAACACACTACACCTATATGAGTATATCATCCCAACATTCAATTGATATCTATATGTATGTATCCAAGTACTCTAAACAACAACACCTCTTCTATGCAATATACTTTCAAGTGTTGATATATGTACAAGAAAGATTTGAGTGCACTTTGTAGTTGATGCTCCTTCAATAGTCGTATCCCACTTGTATGCACTCATAAGTAAATTTATTAGATGGTTGTAGCAAGTTGCTAAACATGTCACACTTGCATGTTGATTTATTATATGGTTGTAGCAAGCTCCTAAAGTGCATTCATTAAAATGTGTGGGGCATTCAATTATATGGTTGTAGCATAATTTACACCACAAACATTCCTCTAATGAATTTGTAATGAAAAATTAAGTTGTGAGTCTAGTGAATGTCCCAATACGCTATGATATAACCCAACTATGCATTCAATTGACTTTCAAAACTAAGGGAGCCAAAAACAACTTGGACATGAGGCCATTGCATTCACCTAACACTCCAACGATTTAACAAATTGACAATAATTTTGTGATTCAATGTTCCATCAAATTAACAAACAAGAGGATGCTAGACTAGTAGGAGACCTTTAATCACACTTACATGGAATCAAATGTTGTGGGTGTTGGGAAAATATATGGATATAGGTGATTGCAATTCAAAAATGATGTATAACAAGGTGTACATAGTAGGTTTCACACCAATGACTTAGCAAAGGGGCGATTGGGTTATTGATTACACCCAATAATTCTAGCACATAGTAGTATGGGAAATAACATTTCAATTGAGTAGATTGCAAGGTTATGGGTATGCATATGACCTCTCCCAAGCACCCAACGACCAATGAAGGAAGTGAATTGGTAATTAACAACAATACAAAATTAGAAACTCAGCTTAAAAAGGAAGCTAATGACCAATGAATCTAAACCTTCCACCATCAATTTCATCTATCTCTTAGATGAGTGGTCTAAGATAACTAATGGTAGTGGATTTCACAATGGCTTGAGGAAATGGCTACAAGGAGTGTTTTAATTTGTTAATTGAATGGAAACACACATGCATATGCCAGAAAAATAAATCAAACTTCAAAAACATCACACATTGAATTAAATAAATCCACTTAGCAATTAACAAACCATAAAAATACAAATATTGAGGATGAAGGTTTTTCTCTTACGAAAGCATTATAAATAGAAAAACATTCGAATAATTTTAATAAGAAGGATGACTATAAACTAAATCAATTATGAAAACTTATTATCCATTTTACTCACTAAAGGTCTTCCACATCTTACTCTTCTATCTCATTTATTAACCATGTTAAATTTTAATTTTTTAATCCATATTGCTTGAGTCTAAAAAATTTCGTTTCTTCCAAATTAATTCTAAAATTTTAAAAATTAATTTTCATAGTTTTAGAATTTTATTAATTTTAAATTATTTTTACCCCTCCAATTTAATCTTTTAATTTTTTGGAATCTTTTTGACCGTTCCTTTACTCTTTGTCACTTCCCTATGATTACTTTGTTTCATTTAACTCCCTAATTCGAAGTTTTGGATCATTCATTAGAAATAAATGATTTTTTTGGCTTCTTATTGCTTTAGGCATCTGCCCCGGCCTCTTTTTAGTTAATTTAGTTATTGCTTTAGGAATTGAGCCATTGTCGTACTTTCCCAAATTGAGGAGCGTACAAGATGAGTTGCATGATTAATATCCACCACGAGTGCCACTGGCGAGAGGAACTTGAGAGGGAGATTGTGTAATCCAAAATTAAATTTTACATTGGGAAAATATTATATAGGCATGCAAATCTCTAGTGAAAAATTATGTAATTCATTTGTTGCATTTATTTATGGTTGATATGTGAGTATTTGTGTATGAATGCACACTCACTTTTATGTTTGTTAAACACACAATGGATTGATAATTGTAATTATGTATTTATTTATCTGTGTAAATAAAGTGGATTCAAAATAATAGAGGAAATATTTGGATTTTTGAGCAACTTCGTTAATTCAACTACTTGAGCTTAAACATTTTATTCTAGTTATTTATTTTGATTCAACAATTTTCTATGTATTCAAACCTCCTAAAAATATTACTCTTAAAACACACAAAAATCAAATAAACTAAAAACCAAAAAATGGTATGTTTACACCGCACATTGGAGAAATTATCTTAAGAGAAGATTTGGGCATCTTTCTGTAATGAGTTCAATGCAAAAGTTGACTTGGGGAATTTTCCCTGGCCACATGATGAAGTTCAATGCTTTATTACATAGATTCAATGAAACATTACCAAATCTAAAACATTATCTCCAAATTTTTGTTTGATTAAACTTGAGATAACAAAGTAATTCAATTTAAAAAATAATGTAATTTAATTTAAAAAATAATATAATGAAAAATACTT
Source organism: Picea sitchensis (assembly GCA_010110895.2). NCBI lineage: Eukaryota > Viridiplantae > Streptophyta > Pinopsida > Pinales > Pinaceae > Picea > Picea sitchensis. Next base: position 1,783 of record SNQJ01S0213258.1, on the reverse strand, counting down.
AACAATCATATCCTAATTTTGAAAAGATATAAATTTTAAGACAACCCAAATAGCACTACGATGTGTCTAGCAATCCTCAATAACATTGTTGATATTTTTCTTGATGTGAATTAGATTTATTCTTAATTAGATGAAATAGGTAAATTGATAGATTGAAACTTATAATAGATATAAAAAACAATGAAAAATAAATATGAAGAAACTCATAATACTCAAAGAAATAATGAATCTTCAATTTTAAAAAATATAACAAAGAAAATCCATTTGGCTTGCTTAGTTGTGCATGGATTTCTTCTCCTTGTATGTAAACTTTGAAATTTAATTAACAATGAAATTTCATCTATCATGTATAAAAATAATAGCATATTCCAACCCATAATTTTTTATAGTTCTAGACCCAGAAAACAAGGGACCAATAACAACATTTAATATAAAACCTAGAAACACACAAATTCAACAAAAAATTCACCTAGACCCTAAACGATGATTTTATATGTTTTATGTAAACCTAGGGTATGCTACAATATTATAGTACTTAGTTAGATATTTCCAACCATCTATTATACGCACCAAATGAAGATTGCATGTGAAAGTTGCACCCTCAGAAAGTTGATGTAGAAACCCACGCTTAAAAATACCTTTTGGCATTTCAAAAACACCTTTTCGTGCTTCGTTTCCTAGGTTTAGGGTTTTGGACCTTTATAGTTCTTTCTTTATGTTAAAAGGCCATCATTTTGGCCTCTTGCATTAGCTTTTGCGAATGAGCGTAACCAACATTTCTCTCTCTTCAAGTATAGGCTACCACCATCGTAGCCAATTTTTCTTTTATAGTATTCCAATAATTTATTCATTAATAGTCGGGTTTGTATATTTTAAACATGTACAATATAGCAATGCATATACAAATTCTTTATAAAATAGAAAGAACCCAATAGGAATCACACATAGAACTCAAAAAATTATCCTAGAACCCCTTAACCGAGAAAACTAGCAAATGTTTAGAACCGTGCCTCTAACTCTCATTGTATTAACTTCACCATTACAATACAATATAAAGGATCTTGTGGCATCCAAAACCCTAATCCATTGACCTAGATTAGATTCCTTGACCGGAATTAAATTGTGATGGGCCAAAAAAACATTGACCGAAAAAACACCAAAAATAGAACAAAACAACCCAAAAAAAATCCTTGGGGGCTATGCCCCCAAACAAGGGGGTATGAAAGAGCCCCCCTTACTCCCGTTCCAGTTTACAGTACATGGGATAATCGTGAAAAGAATATAACCCATACTCAACAAGGTTTTCACTATATTATTATGCTCTATGCTTTATTCATGTGTGTGTTTCATTATGTTCCCTATATAATTCAAATCAGTGGTATCAGAGCAATCTGCTCCTTTTTTTTCTCGATGAGGTCAGGGTATAGACTCTATAGAGTTGGGTCTCGATTTATTTTCACTAGGAGACGACCACTATGGCTAGCCCAAGTGACCTCCCATGGTGGGGGAAAATCCAAATGAAGGAGCAGGATATCTTATCCATATGTTGCTTGAGAAATCTCTCATGCGATAGAGGAACAAGATTATGGAAAAATTTCCTAGATCCTTCAACAACTATCGATAGTAGGTGAGGCACCTTCAACAAGCAGTTATTTTGAAGGAGAGACACCCTTCAAGGTACAAGTTAACTTTGATATCCATTTATTTGAAGGCTAGATATATGCAGATGATTTGGAGAAATGTTTAAATATATTAGAGGGTTATTACTTTGTTCAAAAAAATT
>SNQJ01S0213257.1:0-15749 GCA_010110895.2 Picea sitchensis | reverse complement strand
AACAGAACAATGAGAGAATTTACAGCATCCAGGAAGATACCACCGTCAATGATGTGGCCGTGAGTGTGCCACAAATTCATGCAGCCTTGGATAATAACCAAGCCAACCACCAAGCTGCAGTGGTGGAAATAGAAGGTATGATTTCCAACCATCTAGTGTCTATTCTGATTGACCTTGGTTCAAATTTGAGTTATATATCCCCTAAGGATGTTGATAAATGTAAACTACAACCACATAAAAATGCCAAGCCATGGTTGATACAGTTAGCCACTGGCACCAAAAGAAGGGTAGTGGAGGTCATACTAGCCTGCCAATTCATTATGGCTGAATTCTCCACCCAAGAAACACTTAACATATTACCCCTGGGATCGTATGATCTGTTGATTGGTATGGACTGGCTAGCCACCCATAAATCCAAACTGGATTGTTACCATAAAACCTTGGAATGTGCAAGTGAAGAAGGAAGGGGCATAACCCTTCAAGGGATCCAAAAACCTGTCTCGGTGAGACAAATATCAGCTCTAGAAATGAGAAGGTATTACAGAAAAGGATGTTCACTGTATGCAATACAGGTGTTGAAAACAATTGAAGGTAACAAACCAAGCCTAAGAGACCACCCCACACTAAGAGAATAAAGAGATGTATTTCTGGAAGAGGGGAGAAATCGGAAGGACTCTAGAAAAATATACAGAGTGATTGATAAGCAGAGAAGAAGGACAGTAACCTTCATTCTTGACTTATGACGAATAGAGACTCAGTATCACAGCAGTGTGGTCTAAGCTCGGGGGTGGCTAGTGGTAAATCCATTTGGAATCGTTGAGCCTACGGTTGGGCGGAAACGAGCACCCCTCTCAGCAATTGCATCGAAACTGGTGTTTTTCTGATAACTGTTATATCTTGTATATTGAAATTAATATTTTGACATGTATGCTCATGGTTTCTGCAATTATGAATGGTTACAGTATAAGACTGTCTATGTGATGTTTTGATCAGAAATGGTGACTACATGCTTATGTTGGAAAGACCACCTATGGCTTACGTATATATATTTTGAATGGATTCAGTTTTCAAGTCTGTTATCGGGAAATGTATTCCCTTATTTGTCTCAAGTAATGCTCTGAATAAATCTCCCCACAAGGACACCCATTTTGAAAGTTTATCCAAGGATTTGTTGGAGGATTTTATGGCGTGAGTCTTAAATCCCTACACGAGAGAGAATGGTCCTCTTAGACTTCAAAATTTCGGTGTTTCGGCACCCGGGGTACCTAAGTGTGAGTTCCCTTGTACTCGCAAGTCCCGAAACCCCAAATCGCGGAATCCCGAAATGAACGTGTATGGATGGGTTAGGACATTTCGGTGTTTCGGCACCTGGGGTACCTAAGTGTGAGTTTCCTTGTACTCGCAAGTCCCGAGACCATGCCTTGCGAAATCCCGATGGGAGAAACCCTGAAATAAGATGAGTAGGTTTAAGAGTGGTATTTCGAAGTTTCAGTATCCGGGAAATCCAAGGGCGAGTTCCCTTGTAATCGCAAGTCCCGAAATCCCGACATGCGAAATCTCAAAATGATAGCTTGCGGATAAGTTACGATATTTCGGTATTTTGGCACCCAGAATACCCAAGGGTGAACTCCCTTGTACTCACAAGTCCTGAATTCTTGACTTGTAAAATCCCGAGAGTGTGGAGAATTTATCATATTTGGGTAGTTCGGCACCAGGGGTACCTAAGTGTGGGCCCCATGTATTCGCACATCACTAAATCCCAATGGAGGAAACCACAAAATAGTGGAGCATGTTTAGAGTTTGGTGTTTCAAATTTTTGTCTCCCAGGAAACCCAAGTGTGAGACCTCATGTCGTCGCACATCCCGAAATCCCAATGGAGGAAACCCCGAAATAGTGGAGCATGTTTAGAGTTTGGTGTTTCAGAGTTTCGGCTCCCGGAAAACCCAGGTGCAAGACCTCCTGTCGTCGCACATCCCGAAATCCTGATGGTGGAAACCCCGAAATAGTGGAGCATGTTTAGAGTTTGGTGTTTCAGAGTTTTGGCTCTCCGAAAACCAAGGTGCAAGACCTCTTGTCATCGCATATCCCGAAAACCCGGTTTGCGAATTCCCAAAATAGGTTGAGAAATATATATATATATATAGGTATGTAGGTTTTGGAGTTTCGGCTCCTGAGAAACCCAGGTGCGAGACCTCTTGTCGTCACCTATCCCGAAATCCCAATTAGCAAAACCCCGAAATGGACTAGCATGGATGAGTTGTGATGTTTTGGCATTTCGGTACCCAGGATACCCAAGGGTAAGTTTCTTGTCCTCACATATCGCAAAATATCGATAGGCAAACTTCCGAAATGGATTAGCACATATAGTTTTGGTGTTTCGGCATTTCAGTACCCGGGATTTCTAAAGGTCAGTTTTCCTCATATTTGCCAGGCGCGAAAATCCGAGAGATGAAACCCAAAAATGAGTTTGGCAAATATAGGGTTCTCGGTGTTTCAGCACTCGTGAAACCGAAGGCTAGGAACCCCTCATCCTCTCATACCGTGAAAACCCGGTACACGAAACCCCGAAAGGTGGAGTGTCATGTTTTACTCCGAGGCATTTTTAGGTATGACAAACTATTGGTCCCCTTCGAATTTCATCATTTCGAGAGACAAGAGAGCAGGGGAACACATGCATCGCGATTCCCCGAATTGCGAAAGTCTAATGAAAGGATGGTGGTAGGGACCCCTCTAGATCTAGACGAGACTGTGAGGAGCCTCATGGTCGAATTACAGAGCTGCAAGGATGACAACGAAAGGATGATAAAAGAGCAAGAGAAGCAAACGAAAATTAATGCAGTTTTACTGCAGAGCTTATCTGACTTACAAAGACAATTACAACATGAACCTGAGACATAGAAACATGGTCATTTCAGTGGCCACACTGGGAGGAGCACCTCGAAAAAGGTCCATCACATAGTTAAAGGACAAGCGACAGACGCTTCCTCTAGGAAGGAAGCTAGCGGTTCAAAGGGATCTTCTAGCAGAAGAACTAGTTCTTATTCCTGAAGAAGGCAAAAGAAGCGAAAAATTTCCAAGAATCATAATCTCATAGAGTTCAAGAAGACCAAACCACCCTCCTTCGACGGTGAAATAAAGAAAGGAGAAGAAGCGGAGGCTTGGCTGCTTGGACTAAAGAAGTATTTCAGAGTCCATGACTTATCAGAAAACTTGAAGGCCCGAGTAGCCACCTTCAACTTGAATGGAAAGGCTTCCATTTGGTGGGAAGACCTTAAGAATGTGAAAGAGGTTCGCAAAGAGGACCTGTCTTGGGAACGGTTTGAGAAATACTTTCGGAAGAAGTATCTATCGGAAAGATATTTCGACGAAAAGACTAAACAATTCTATGAAGTCAAACTGGGGAAACTCACTATAGAGGAATATGTCAGCAGATTCCTCGAGTTGTTGAGGTATGTACCCTACAAAAAATCATAAAAGGAAAAGGTGCAATGATTCATCAGAGAACTACCCAAAGACTATCAAAACAGGATTGAATTTGATGAACCAAAGACCCTAGAAGATACTATCTGAAAGGCACGATATTGTTATGAACATCTTGGGTATCTGACAGGACCCCGCGAAGGCTAGAAGCAAAGGAATAGTTCACGATTCCAGAAAAGAGGGTTTAAATTCCCAAGATTTAAGGACTATAAAAAGAACTCAAGGATGAGCTTCCTCGCCCGAAGTGTACACCAGCAGAACTTTCCCTCCTTGAGCGGAAATAAACTTTTTGGATCTGCCCTTTGAAATGTTGAGGTTGTGGAGAAGAAAATCTACTGAGGGACTACCCACACTGACAACAGAACAGTCAGAGAATTTACAGCATCCAGGAAGCTACCACCATCAATGATGTGGTCATGAGTGTGCCACAAATTTATGCATCCTTGGATAATAACCAAGCCAACCACCAAGCTGCAGTGGTGGAAATAGAAGGTATGATTTCCAACCATCTAGTGTCTATTCTGATTGACGCTAGTTCAAATTTGAGTTATATATCCCCTAAGGTTGTTGATAAATGTAAACTACAACCACATAAAAATGCCAAGCCATGGTTGGTACAGTTAGCCACTGGCACCAAAAGAAGGGTAGCGGAGGTCATACTAGCCTGCCAATTCATTATGGCTGAATTCTCCACCCAAGCAACACTTAACATATTACCCCTGGGATCGTATGATCTGTTGATTGGTATGGACTGGCTAGCCACCCATAAAGCCAAACTGGACTGTTACCATAAAACCTTGGAATGTGAAAGCGAAGAAGGAAGGGGCAAACCCTTCAAGGGATCCAAAAACCTGTCTCGGTGAGACAAATATCAGCTCTAGAAATGAGAAGGTATTACAGAAAAGGATGTTCACTATATGCAATACAGGTGTTGAAAACAATTGAAGGTGACAAACCAATCCTAAGAGACCACCCCACACTAAGAGAATAAAGAGATGTATTTCTGGAAGAGGTATTGGGTTTACCTCCGAGAAGGGACATCGACTTCTCAATAGAACTTATAGCAGGAGCGATGCCAGTGTCTAGGACTCCTTACAGGATGAACACACCTGAGCTAGTTGAACTTAAATTACAACTGAAAGAAATGAGGAAGTGTGGTCTGCTATGAATCCCAAAAATTTAATGAGCACGAAGTCAACTATGTGACCCATGATCTAGAGCTGACTGCCATAGTGCACACCTTGAAAATGTGGAGGCATTACCTCCTGGGAAGAAAATTTGTACTTATGACAGACCACTGTGGACTGCGATATCTATTTGACCAACCAAAGCTCAATGCCAGACAAGCTAGGTGGATGGCCCTCCTCAGTGAGTTTGATTTTGAAATCAAACATATTAAGGGAAAGTAAAATAGGGTGGCTAATGCCCTTATCAGAAGCATGAAAACAATTCACTTGGTCATGGTGAGCACCTGCGAGATGGATGTCAATGAAAGAGTCAGAAATGCACAAGAGATAGACACATTCTTCCAGACTGTGACCTCGTACCTACAGCAAGAACCCACAGGGATAAGGTATGGAGGCTACTATATGATGGAAGGAGGTTTGCTCACTTACAGAAATAGATTGTATATCCCAGATTGTGACGACTTGAAGAGGTTCATAATGGATGAACTACACAAAATACCTTATACTAGCCATCCAGGATACCAGAAGATGATCACGGCCACTAGGAAACAATTCTATTTTCCTGGATTGAAGAAAGACATAGCTGAGTACCTAGCCAAATGCCTAGAATTCCAATAGGTAAAAGAAGAACACCGATGCCCAGCAGGATTATTACAACCTCTACCAATCCCGGAATGGAAATGACACCCAGCAAGATTATTACAACCTCTACCAATCCTGGAATGGAAATGGGAAACCATCTCCATGGATTTCATCACTGGATTACCAACCTCGACCAAACAAAATGATGCCATCATGGTAGTGGTGGATAAATTGAGCAAGTCCGCTCATTTTATCCCCATCAAGTCAACTTGCAAGGCAATAGACATCACCAACGTATTCATGAAGGAGATATTTAAACTGCATGGTATGCCGAAAGAGATCGTGTCTGACAAAGACACAAAATTTACTTCTAACTTTTGGAAATCCCGATGGGACAAAACCATGAAATAAGATGAGTAGGTTTAAGAGTGGTATTCCGTAGTTTTGGTATCTAGGAAATCTAAGGGCGAGTTCCCTTGTAATCGCAAGTCCCGAAATCCTAACATGCGAAATCCCGAAACGATAGCTTGTGGATAAGTTATGATATTTTGGTATTTCGACGCCCAGAATACCCAAGGGAAAACTCCCTTGTACTCGCAAGTCCTGAATTCCCGACTTGCGAAATCCCGAGAGTGTGGAGAAGTTATCATATTTTGGTATTTCATCACCCAAGGTACCTAAGTGTGGGCCCCATGTATTCGCACATCCCAAAATCCCGATGGAGGAAACCCCAAAATAGTGGATCATGTTTAGAGTTTGGTGTTTCAACTCCCTGGAAACCCAGGTGTGAGACATCTGGTCGTTGCACATCCCGAAATTCCGATGGAGCAAACCCCGAAATAGTGGAGCATGTTTAGATTTTGGTGTTTCGGAGTTTCGACTCCTGAGAAACCCAAGTGCGAGACCTCCTGTCGTCGCACATCCCAAAATCCTGATGGAGGAAACCTTGAAATAGTGGAGCATGTTTAGAGTTTGGTGTTTCGGAGTTTCGGCTCCTGGGAAACCCAGGTGCGAGACCTCCTGTCGTCGCATATCCTAAAAACCCAGTTTGTGAATTCCTAAAATAGGTTGAGCGATATATATATATATAGATAGGTTTCGGAGTTTCGGCTCCCGGGAAACCCAGGTGCGAGACCTCCTGTCATCTCCTATCCCGAAATCCCAATTAGCGAAACCCCGAAATGGACTAGCATGGATGAGTTGTGATGTTTCGGTGTTTTGGTACCTGGGATACCAAAGGGTAATTTTCTTGTCCTCACATATCGAAAAATCCCAATAGGCGAACTTCCGAAATGGATTAGCACATATAGTTTTGGTGTTTCATCGTTTCGGTACCTGGGATTTCTAAAGGTGATTTTTCCTCATATTCGCCAGACGCAAAACTCTGAGGGATGAAACCCTGAAATGAGTTTGGCAGATATAGGGTTCTTGATGTTTTGGCATCCATGAAACCGAAGGGTAGGAACCCCTCGTCCTCTCATACCATGAAAACCCGGTACGCAAAACCTTGAAAGGTGGAGTGCCATGTTTTACTCCAAGGAATTTTTAGTTATGAAAAACTTTCATGTTATTGGCACTGATACCAAAGGGTAATTTTCTTTGTCCCTCACATACTCCAAAAATCCCAATAAATCCTCCGGAAATGGATGTATTAGCACATATAGTTTTGGTGTTTCATCGTTTCGGTACCTGGGATTTCTAAAGGTGATTTTTCCTCATATTCGCCAGACGCAAAACTCGGGAGGGATGAAACCTGGAAATGAGTTTTGGCATATATAGGGTTCTTGATGTTTTGGCATCCATGAAACCGAAGGGTAGGAAACCCTCGCCCTCTTATACCGCGAAAACCCAGTACGCAAAACCCTGAAAGGTGGAGTGCCATGTTTTACTCCAAGGAATTTTTAGTTAAGGAAAAACTATTGGTCCCCTTCGGATTTTGGCATTTTGAGAGATAAGAGAGTAGGGTAACACATGCATCATGACTTCTGATTCAATGGGGTGCCTAAAGTACCTCTTTCTAGTAGCATGTGTTCATAACCCACGCATCACAGTAAGGACGTGAATGGTAGGAACCGGTGACGCCCCATAGGAATTGGGAATTGCCTGGTGAAAAGAAGGAAAAAAAGTTGAAAAATCTTTAGTTCCCATAGTGGGTGTTGGCAACCTAGTTCGTGGTGAGGTTTTACGGGCCCCCTACCATCCAAATTGGGTGGAAAACCACACCGTTGATGTCGAGGTGGTCGATGCTCCCCTTGATTAAAACTTATTACTTGGAAGAAGTTGCTTTTATGCTATGACTCGCTGTTTCATCGGTTTTTTTCATGTGTACAATTTCCTCATCAAGGCAAAATTGACATCTGATTAGTTAGATTTCTACACCATCATGCCTCTGCTCCGCCACCAACAACATTCCTTTCTTTGAGATCACAAGATCAATGCATGAAAGCAAGCAGGTTGGTTTGCTAAAATATTCCATCCCTTATGGGTACCTTCCTACACCACTCCCACCGACTACACATCATATTGCCACCGCCGATATGATTTCAACTGTGGCTTATCAATATTTGGAATAATCTAACCCTTGGATTGTACCTATTCCATTGGAATTGATGCACTAGGTGACACCATTCCATTTATTCCATTTGAAACATCATACGTTTATGTCCAATCTGGCTTTCTCCCTTCTTGGATGACCAACATCTATTGACACCTAACAGTTACTCGATGCCATCACAGTTAAATCCCTTTGTCGTCGTAATAGACTACATTCTTGGCTGTTTTCCTTTTGATGAATCTATTTTGGAAATTCTTAGCGTTGACGAGCTACCTCAAGATGATAACACTCATTGATCCTCTTTTCTTCCCCTCAGGAAGCAATTCGGGCATATATACCCTCTATCTTCCCTCCTAAAGTTGATCTTCCATCGTCTCCCATTACTTCAACTGTAATTTCCATTTGGATCCGAGGTGGATATGGTGATCTCTTGATAGGGCTATTAGAGCCAGATATACCTACCCTCCTCAAGCACCTCATGTACCCTTCTAGAGTGATTTTCTCCCATCTAGTGAAGATCTCCTGGAGTCCATGAACGAGTTTTTTCCCTTTGACATGGTGTCCTTCCAGTGCGTTATTCTCTTGGAAGCCATAATCAAGGAGATTCCACGAGCACAGTTTCTTTTCCCCATGACAAGCTCGTTAAAAATGAAATAGAGGCCTTGATATTAGTTACTTTCTTCTCTATAGAAAGCTTGTTAAAAAAATGAAACAATAATTTGGGGAATTAACCCGGAGCCCTGAGCATAGTTATTTTCTCCGCACAAGATCGCTAAAAATGAATCAGTAACCTATTTTAAACCTTCATTTCATCCACCCTTTTCTCCATCTAGTACAAAAAAATTGGTGACAACCTCAAAACCGGTGAATGAATTGAAGCTTTCGAGGGCATGTTCCAAATTCTTTGATGATCATTCGAGTTAAGCCACTAGCTTTCAAAATGGGGGCATACCGAGCTTAGTCTTCTTTCTTTCTCGCGTTCTTCATAAATACATGAGAATGTAACTGGCAAAAAATTTTATCTCCTTTTCTAATCTCGCATGTTTAAACAAAAGCGAACCCCTCGGAGCTTGTCTCTAAGCCTTTCAGACTCTCTAAATATAAAAAGATTGTCGAAAGGATCTTCGTTTCTCCCACTCACAAGAAAAAGGTTTGAAAGGGCATCTTCGAAAGTGATAATTTATCTCTTTTTCTACCAAGCGAGACTAACATTATGAAAAGGGACAACATTGGAGTCACCTTTAAATTCTTTCCAAACTCTCTAAACATAAAAACCATCGAAGTTTACCTTCTCGACTCAAGTAAACAATCATACATTGAAGGGACCATATGGGACCAACTTTACTTCTTCCAGTTCCTTAAACAAAAGAAGAGGGACTTTCCAAAGGTGAGTCATATCGAAAGTATGTTGACTCTCCTCAATCATCAAGTAAATTAAAAAGAGGTACTGCCTATCCGGTGGGGGGAATTGAAGGAAGCAAGCCAAACATCTTTTGAGAACACTACCAAGAGTTTCCATAATTTCCCTTGAACATGACACTTTGTATTTGCATGCATTTTAATCCACTAAACCTTTGTAATCGAGCCAATCCTATGAGTTTCTTTTACCCTTTGGGTCACCGACGAAGTCACAGTCTAATCGCATCATCAAGTTTTGGTTCAGTCAAGTTTTGTTGTTCTCATTTCAGTTGTTCAAGGGAAGTATCTCGGTAGAGTCAACCATCAAAATATCCTATTTCACATTCCGTGTCGGCATACGTTCGCTTGATCTACCAATTACATCTATGTGTCATGAAATGTTGATGGGGATACATCAAGGTCCTCCTTCATGAGTCTATTCTTGTCTAATTTTAGTATATTATTTGGGAACTAGAATTAGAAAACCAATTAGTACCTTTGGACCTACATACCTCTAACAATGGCGCCTCCCTCGTGTCCGACAGTTGGGTTTACATCATTGACCTCTCGATTGGATGATTCCATGGATGCTAGACTTCAGCTCATCCATTCACAATCATTGGAATGTACTAAAGTACATTAGGGAATCATTCACCAATGGTGATCTCAAAGTTTGTTAATGGTTTGCCATCATTGGACCGGTAATCAAGTGGTTTCACATGTTCTACATCAAAGACATTATACATGGTTAGATCTGCATCACACGGATCGGCGGTAAGAAGACCCCGGCTGATTTTTCACTCTTATGTATACTCTTCCCAGGTTGCAAGGAGTAATTTTATACAAATGTATATTGTTACATAGATCCACTTTGTATTGGTCATAGTTATGTCTTGTCATCTCAGAGATCCACTATGTATTCTTCTCGTGGCTACCATCAGCCTGTGTCATAGGAGTATAGATCCACATTGTATATTCATTGTCTATACCTCTTTGTCAATATAATTATGGATCTGCAAGCATTTTATGGCTGCCATACCTAAAAAGTATTTATCACTCAAGCATAGGTATGTCCGCCTTGGCTCTTGAAACATGTCATAATATTGTTTGATGGTTGTGTGCAACTTTTCCGGTTTCATGTCCATAACCTTGTTTGAAAAAGTCTACAAAGTACTTCACTCATCATCATCTTCTAACTGTGATACAGGGAAACCCATTACATCTCAAAATTACTCACTTCAATAGTGTCTCAAGTGTTGTCATTACAAGAGTTGTAAGTGTCACATCTTGTCCTCAAGTGTCACATCTTGACCACAAGTGTTGCAAGTGTCAGCTAAGCATATACTTCCATCTTGCTCATGTTGTGCCTCTAACGACATAATAAGAACACTTAAGACACCTCAAAGACTAGTTTTGAAGAAGATAAATCACTTGACAAAGAGTACAAAATTATTGCACGGGTTACTGCCGAATGTTAAAACGCCACCCAAGATGAGAACGCCCTCCCAGAAAATGATTAATTTGGTTGGGATTGAACTCATGTAGTGTATTAATTTGTGCTTGGATTTTATAAATTATGTAAGTGGATACAATTTAAAAAAAAGTTTCCTATGTGTTTATGGTAGGCCAAACAATAATTGCCAAAGAAGGTCAAAAGCACACACCGCATGGTGTAAAAAAAAGTGAATAGAAACTTGGAATGATCATTTAAAATGATTAGAGACTTGAAATGATTGATTATAGTTTTTCAGATATCCAATTTTTTCACTCTCCAAGTTGTTGATATTTTATTAGGAATAGAGATGGGCTCGTACCAACCAATTATGGGTAAAAAATATGTTATTTTGTGTGTGGCTCTAACCCCAAGCACACTCATGAAGATTGCACCAATGCAAGTGTCAAATAGGGTTATCACTTGTAAATGTTAGTCTCTACAATCTAGTGTCTTTTTCTCTCCGCCCCATATATATATATATATATATATATATATATATATATATATATATATATATAATTGAGTAATGTTTAGAACGAGATAGGTGCATGGGTATTAATATGTTCGTTCTTCATTGTTGTTATGATAGTTCTTTTTCACAAAATCTATTGAATATCTTAATGGAGATTCAATAGAAATTATGAACCAAATATTATGATACAACCTTCAAGAAGGCATTCCAAAAGGCTAGGTGATAAATACATAATTGCACATAGTGAGATCAAAGATCAATCATCATTCCAATGTAACTAATAGTTATGTTGCTTCATTTTCTTGCAAATATTGTTTGTTTAGTTGTTCACATGAGTATTATTGTTATATTAAAACAAATATTTATAGGAAATGGAATGGTATGCATATATGAATTGGTTTTATATTTTATATATTAAAGATGTGTGTGTGTGTGTGTGTGTGTGTGTGTGTGTGTATTCACACTCTTTAGATATTAACATATTCCTTGAACAATCAAGGATTTGAATTAGACACATAACTATCTAAGTGAGAGTTCTTACTACCACTCACTAATCTAAGAAAGTATGTCAATTATCAATTACATTTCTTTATTTATTTTTAACACTTGAGATTAATGGATAAATGAATTATCTATTATACCCATCACATCTCTCCATGTTGAAATATTTTTCCAGGAAGGTTTTCCAATTTAATTGAACTTTGATTACCACACCTAAAAGTTGTATGTATCCATTCTGTTTCTTCCATGTCCTCAAGAAGGCACCTTAGCCAAATTTCTTGTTGTTCTCACCTTAATAAAGGAGAATGAAACAGCTATTGTTTCTACCGCGAAAATCCCAAATCCTATATCATTGAATGCATAAAAGGTGGTTGATTTTCTCATCATCTTGATCACCCAAATCTAAGTCTAACCCATCAACTTGATATTCAAAGGTAATTATTGTGGTCTATACCATACCAATAGCTCATTGTAGGTACTGAATGAATCTCTTGGCATCTTTCCAATGGATCTCATGTGGATTACCCATGAATTGACTAAGCATTCTGACATAGACTTAGTATGCAATTAGAGGTCTTGTTTTGCACTATTAAACTAGGAGGAAAGAAGGTATGTGGGGATGTATGTATAGAAACATATCAAAAGACTCAATATGAATAACTACTTCATTAGAACATAATTCTACGATTTACACTGATAAGGAAATCGATAAATTACCTAACCACAATAATACCTGATATTGCATACTCCATTAGAACAAAATTCTACGCTTTAGACCACTAAAGAGAAAGACGATGCTTTTTCAAGTTTTGGGAATGAATGTAGTTTCCCAAAATGTGTTTTGAAATGTAGAGGTTTATTCACCCCTACTATGCTATGTTGGAGGTGTAGTGAAGAGATGGTGCATGAAAAACTCGGCTAATGTAGATAGAAAAGAAAGAGTTGGTGGGATTGGGCCATCATCAGACCCTATGTATATAAATGTAGCTGGAACATAAGAGAAGTGAATTATATGATCCATGTAAATCAAGACACATAAATTCGTAATTCTCATATGATAAAGAGTCGGAACAAAAGGAGAGAGAGATTCTTGTTGTGAATTGAGGCCCTGTAGGGCTGCATGTGGTGATGGAAGTGCAATCATGCATCCAATGTATGCAAATACACCATAATGGACACATAGTGTGCTCTATGTGTATTGTTAGCAATGTGAATCACAATATCTAGTTGAGGATCCATGATAACCTACATGGAAACCCAATCATATACAATGTAATTGAGGGTGTGGGGTTGTGTGCATAAAGATTTAATGTTTGTGGAAGGATGACATGCCAACCTAGAGCCATCGCCATACACCTATCATTTGTTATGTACATGACCCATGGTGTCGTATACCGAACAAAAGTGGTACAGTTGAAATAAACGAATGGGGTGTCCCATGTCAGGATTGGTGATGAAGGTTCATATAGTGTCTCTGCTGTCGAGTTTTTTCCTATATAATGTTCCCAAGGATGTGTATTTTTCCTAGACGAGGTTGGCCTATGAGAAGACCACCAATGATAGTAGTTTCATAATAATGGTGCACTATATTTGATACATAATAAGTTGTTGGCTTATAGCTATTGATATGAGTGAGAGATGCCATTATCACTCATGCCTCATCATGACACCAGACATCCTTAATATCTATATCATGCACTTGGTTGAGAGGTTTGAAGAAAGTGGTGATGGTGGTGAGAATCAAAGTTCTTGCATGCAGGAGAGGATTTATGTCAGTTGTACTACCAAAAGTGAGTTGTTCTGCTGAGTGGTGTGTCTTTGTGCTGGATAAGGCTACATATTTTTTTGATAATTGGCTATGTATGTTTCCTCAGTGTTTGATGAGAGTAGGAGTGTGAGGGAACGAAGTGGCAAGATGCAGAGAAGGGATTGAAGATAAGGCCTTGGTAAATGGATTTAACAGATAATATACATGGTAGTTGTAGGAATAAGAGATAGGGAATGTGTGGTATGTGGTGGTGAGCAAGGATGATTTTAGGGGCTAAATTTCACCATGGGCTAATTTTTCACATGGTTTTTCCAAAAATGAGACTGCTTATTTTAAAAATGATTCACCTAAATTCTATGATAAAATTATTTTACCTAAAATCGCCAAAATTTTATAAAACTATACAAAAATCCTTAGAAATCTAACATTTTTACAAAAATATTGCCAATCATTTATAGTTTGCACATGAAGGATTAGTAATATTTATTATATTTCTACATTTGGGGAATAAATTTCCATCCTAAAATCATCCTTGGTGGTGACAAGTAGGTTGAGGAATAATATGTAAGGATGGTCTATTTTTAAATCTTAGTTGTTGAAATGCACCAGGGTGAGCAAGGGGAATAGGAGTAGCTATTGATTTATATGTTTTATCATATTTGAAGAGATTATAGGTATTATGGTGAGAATCATGGTGATCTCTACATTGTTGTTGCTATGGGAGGCATGGGACTAGGTCGGGACCATCAAGTGGAGAAACATCAAGAGAAATGGTGTGTTTCAAGGGTTCAATGGAAGATATTATGACACATCTCTATTTAACTAGTAGACGAGGGCCATGCTTCCCTACCCAACCTACATGACTTGGAGAAGGATGGGGAGTTGTGATAATTTGTAGAGGCTTCCGCAGGAGATGAGGTTCTTGTGAGATGAGCTAAAAATAGGTTGTGAGATGTAATGGTGTTGTCCTAGGTTGAGAGAATGAGAGATGGGTTACGTGTGCTAGAGTTTGGTAAGGTAACGATATTTGGTTAGGATCGAGGGGAGGGTTTTCTGGGATAGGATTGATGAGAGGGATATATGAGGGTGTGGTAAGATTCATAGTTATATTGATCGATATACAATGCTTTGATGCATCTTGACGTTTTAAGACATAACAATATGTAACATAATGTTTGTGATTTTGATGGAAGTGACACCATTGGTTTGGGCCAGAGGATGAAGGGCCAGAGGATGAAGGGCCAGTGAATATAGCATTGTGAGGGTGTGCAACATAATGTCTCGAGCTAGATGGACGATTTCAATGGTAAGGGTTGGATGTAGGGTTATGGACTTGAAAGGGATGGAAACTAGGGTGCCCTGGTACTTTTCTTTCAATATACAAGGCATGCTTGGTTAAGGTGGTGAGGTAGTGATCCATGTTGATATAAGAGTGATATTTTCATGTAATAGTTGAGTCTTTCTATTGAGTGGTGTGTCTTTGTGTTGGATAAGGCTACGTCATTTTTAGATAATCGTCTATGTATAGTTTCGCGGGTGCTTGGTGAGTGTAGGAGTGTGAGGGAACGAAGTGGCAACATGTAGATAAGGGCTTGAAGAGAAGGCCTTGAAAAATGGATTTAATATATAGTATACATGGTAGTTGTAGGAATAAGAGATAGGGAATGAGTGGTATGTGGTGGTGAGACAGTAGGTTGAGGAATAATATGTAAGGATGGTTTATTTTTAAATATTAGTTGTTGAAATGCACTAGGGTGAGCAAGGGGAATAGTAGTAGATATTGATTTATATGGTTTATCATCTTTGAAGAGATTATAGGTATTATGGTGAGCATCATGGAGATCTCTACATTGTTGTTTCTATGGGAGGCATGGGATTAGGTCGGGACCATCAAGTGGAGAAACATCAAGCGAAATTGTGTTTTTCAAGGGTTCAATGGAAGATGTTATGACACATCTCTATTTAAATAGTAGATGAGGACCATGCTTCCCTACCCAACCTACATGACTTGGAGAAGGATAGGGTGTTGTGATAATTTGTAGAGGCTTCCATAGGATATGATGTTCTTGTAGTTGTCATTGCAAAGTATAATAGTGGCTAGCTAGTCCTTAATCTAGAAATTATGAGCTAAAAATAGGTTGTGAGATGTAATGGTGTTGTCCTAGATTGAGAGAATAAGAGATAGGTTTCGTGTGCTAGAGTTTGGTAAGGTAACGATCTTTGGTTAGGATCGAGGGGAGGGTTTTCTAGGATAGGATTGATGAGAGGGATCTATGAGGGTGTGGTAAGATTCATAGTTATATTGATCGAT
>SNQJ01S0213256.1:0-15749 GCA_010110895.2 Picea sitchensis | reverse complement strand
AATCACAAGTAATCACTTACCCTCTTAAGGTCTGATAGACCAATTCGGTCTTAGTGGATGTTAATCATCATCATCATCATATTGATTCAAAATTAATTGACTTGTATATAGAATGTTATAGTTAAATACATATATAAATTTAGTGTTAAGTGAATGTTATATATATATATATATATATATACCAATTTTTTTATTATTATTATTATTAATCATCACATTTATTTCTATAAGATTAATTATGTTATCATACAATATCATGATTTTTTTAATTAATATATAAATTTATATATGCAAAACATTCAATCATAACACTAAATTTTTATATATAAATTATGATTGAATGTTTTGCATATATAAATTTATATATTTATATATTGATTAAAAAAATCATGATAATGTATGATAACATAATTAATTTTATAAAAATAAATGTGATGATTATTAATAATAATAATAAAAGTTTTGGTATATGTATATACAGCTTGAGTGGGTCTAATGGTTAAGAACATGTGTTTCCTCCCGAAAGGTCACAAGTTCAAAACCAGAGGGGGGTAGGGTATGTATACCTCCGCAGACTTTACTAGTCAAATCGTTGGGCGGAGGAGGTCTCATACACCAATTTGGTGTCTCGCTTGGCCGTGACTTTAAAAATAGATTATTATTATTATTATTATATATATAATTTTAGATAAGTTGAATTATTATTGAAATGTTTAACTTATCTTTTCATATAAATGAAAGAAAACAATTTAAGTTTATGATGATATATAATTTTATTTTTATTGTATATCATAGTTAATTTAAATTTTATTATGGTGTTGGAATCATAACTGGTATTATGAAAGATGTATTTGTTTAATAAAACTATGAATTTTATCATGAGTAAGATGGGAAATAAAATACCCCCGAATGGGGTGATAGTGCGTTCCACGCGCCCAACCTGCAACTCTGTGCCTGCCACCTTGCCTCTGCCCATGTGACAGCACCTGTGGATCCCTTCTGCCTTAATTACCCCCTCATGCTTGTTGTTGCGAACTCTCACTTCACTGTGCCCTTAACTAACTGCTCCAGTGCGCTCAGAGTTGGACTCTCGTCTTTGTTATGCCGTTGGTACAAGGCTCACTCCTTCTGCGCTCGTGCTCCTTTAATCCTCTGTGCTCTGCTTATGGCGGCGTCCAGTCTCCCTTTTGGTTCATATCGCCCTCCTCTCCCAACAATTCTGGTTCACAGTTGTCACCTCTGGTGTTTACTTGATTCGTTCTAGTCTTTTCTCCACCCTTACCTCTGGTTAGTCAAACCATGCCCCGCTAGCGAGGGAATCTGAAGCGTGGTTCCCTTTGGTACCAGGATCGCACGACCATGGGTAGTTGACACCCTCCCTCCTTCGTCCTTGCACTCAGCTCTTTGCCTCCATCCTCAACTCAGTCCTCACCAAACCAATCTGGCCTTCCACCTTTGTCCTCGCCTTGGGTGTGCCACGTCGAATGGTTTGACCTCCATGGAAACTCTATCGGCTTTTCTCCTGGACCGCTCCCCGAATTGGCCTCGACCTCGCAGTCAGCGGTGGCACATCCTTCTTGTCCACCACCCCCGTCCCCACCCCCATCGCCATCCTCTATGCCCTCGATGGACGTTGGCAAATTGCACTCAAAATAACTCTATGTGGATGTGTCCCATAACCAGGAGCAGCTCCAGACGGAATGCGTTTCTCCCCCGGGCCTCCGGGATTTAGTTTCAATTCTCCAGGACTTGGTCTTCACGATCTGGAGGGACGTGGATGATCTTTGATTTAGACTAGAGCACTTGGACCGGCGAGATGCGCAGATTGAATCTATGCTCTCGACTCTCCTACATTCCTTGCATCCTTAAGACTTGGGCCTCAATGCTCCCGCTTCTCCAGGGGTGGTTTTCGCTCCAAAATTCTAGGGGAAGGATGCGCAGTGCGGGGACGATGCAACACAGATGGTCGTGGGCAAGCATGACACCCTGCATGGCACACGAGCAACAGAATCCGAGGGCATGCACGCCCACTGGACACCGTGACAGGCGGCGGGCATATAGGTGTTTGCATGCATGCTTTCTTTTTACAAATGTTAGTAGTGTCTGGAACGTTCGGTCTATGTTGTGGGCGTTTGGTAATGGTTTTTTTGTGTGTTTGTTATTTGATAGGCCTGGCTTAGGTCATTATAATATTTTTTTTGATAAACAATCTATTTTTCAGTTCAAACTCTTGGTTAGTCTGAATCAATTTCCCCACGGGGCGATTTTGGAAAATATGTTTAATTTTCCACACCATATCTAGTCTGTCTATGAGTCTAAGTTGGTTTCCTCTCGAGGAAACTCAGTACTCCAGCAACTTGAGCTCGGGATGATACTGTAATTTTTGTTCATGACAAGTAATATATAGATCTTACTTACAAAAAAAAAAGATGGGAAATAAAATTAATACTCAACTATTATTTAGGAGGGTCTTCTCCTTATTGCTAATGTAGTCAGAGCATTGAAATTAGTTTATAACAGTGCAATCAAAGTAGTGACCATGTAATAATTTTTAAAGACTCAACCCTGGGGAGATGTAAAGATTATGCATCATGATTACCTTGCATTTTGACTATAACTTCGGAATGAAGTTTCATGAAGGGTGGGTGTATGTAATTCTCCATATTTTGGCCTTACGTAGTTAGAAATTTGATTTTACTCCTCTCAATAATTCATTGCTTAGTATCTATTTGGGCTCAGTTAGATTGATATAAGCATTTGAGATGTGTGCATTTGGACCTATTTATGTGTTGCATGATATCGTTTTTAATGTTATAAGCTCATGATAATGATATTTATGTAAATTGTTTAAACATGCAAATTAAAATATGGAATTTCGATACATGGATACTAGTTCAAAATTATGTTGTGAATGTATAAAAGATGCTAGGCATGGTGTAAATATACACACATTTCTTAATTGAATGTCAATACAAATATGGATTCTCATATGAAATTTTTTATGTATATATGCATGGATATTAGTTATTGGTGAGCTAACCTACTAGTTAGCGAGCTATGTAATAGCCAAATGATTGTAGTGTTGAGGTAACCCAAATGTTGTAGATATCGAGAAGATATTGTATATTATAAGTTTTACTTATGATTTAATTTATGGTTTCAAATATTGCTACGATTTGTGGTAAGTGTGGTTTTGAGACAAAGCACAACTTACCTAAAGTGATTATTTGATGGCGTGACTCTAATAAAAATAGTTGCACAATCTGGCTCGAGATAGGGTGTTGAAGGATGGAAATTTATTTTGAAATGTAGAAACCTTGGCAAATCTTACTAATCCTTCATATTCCAATATAAAATGTTTGGCGATATTTTTGGAAAAATATTCAAATTTCTAAGGATTTTATATAGTTTGTATAAAATTTTGGCGATTTTTAAGGTAAAATAATTTTATCCCATAGAATTTGGGCGAATATTTTTTAGAATAGCGAATCTTTTTTGGGGGAAAAACATGGAAAATTAGCTCATGAATGAAATTTAGCCCCTAAATTCATCCCTATTGACCTTAGTTTTATCAGTAAGGGACCCACTTAGTATCATGTTGACCAAAATATTATTAGGAGGGGTGGAGGTATTTCCCGACATTAATCCTCTGAAACCTGGAGTTGTGGGAGGGTTTTGTTAGGCCACACTCACCTAGACATGTCATGGCGACTGCCAATTTCCTGTTGGGGAAGCTTGGTCAAGATAGTTGACATTTCTACTTATGGGTTATATCTAGGGTTAGGCCAATGTGGTTGACACTCCAACATAGTCAAGTCGAGGAAATGATAGGATGTGGAAGATGGAAGTAGGTTAGGGAGGAAGGATGATTCGAAGTTAGATGAGAAAGTTACTTGGATATTAGTTGTGCCACTCTTGTTTCCTTACTTGGTTCCTACCATGTTTAGAACACATGTTTTGAATCACTTTTTATATTTTTTGATATGATGATTGATGATTGATGAATTATTGTAATTTTGTTAGCTAAGATTATTGAATGATGCATAATTTACTTGATTTACCATCCTACATGCTTTGTTGTGAACATACAAGAACTGTGCATTAGAGGCATTGATTGTTTATCACTAGCACATGTGCAAGATATGTCACATGTGTACACTAGCTACACATGCATACACTATGTGTGTACATTAATACAATTACTTATGTATTGATCGCTAAACTAGGTTATTAAATATTTAATTAATGGTTTAATGATTATGAAAACTATATTACATACATGAATATCTAGTAGCATTAAAGCATCAATTGGGTTTATTTCAGGTGGGTTGGGAGGAATATTGTTATCCTTCCCACCCAGGTTCAATTCCTACAAGTGACATGTTGAGCTCATAACGATTATATTGTTGTAATGGCTTCAAATAATGTTGATGATCGACCTTGTACCCTAAATATTCTAGGGTTTACCCTGGGTACCATCCTCGAAATGTGGGGAAGTACTATGGGTTTTTCTCCATGCAATGTAACCTAGAAAAAAAATCTAGTAGCATTAAATTCCTTCATTGATTTGATTGTTGGTTGATATGATAACTTAAATGGGTATGGTGGGTTGTCATAATTTTGGGGAAATTTTTCAAATTGCCTTTATAAGCTAGAATGAGAAGAAAGACTTTGCATTGTATTTTATTGTTATTCTATGATCGAGGTCGAATCATTATATTGTTTGTCATATATCTTGATGCTTTTAGAGTGGAAAATTTTGGAGGAATCAACTTGCAGGGTCATTTTAGTGGCAGGTCCCAGTTTGGAAAATTGGGGTCTGGAACCTTCTTGAGCCATTTTGAGGCATTAAACGAAGTTTTTTGGGGTTCTGGTGTTCAAAACTTATGCCCGCACCCTTGATGATGTTCTACATTCTGAGACTTTTCCAATGGTGCAGATCGTGCATCAATCAGAGTTCATATGCTAAAGTTATGTCTCCCGTAGAGTTAGCAAAGGACCCAATTTTGTAGAAGCAGTCTAGAAATACAAGACAAGGGCAACAATACCTTTGACAAATTGGGTTGAAAGGACAACTTCTAGGAAAAGAAAAGTGGTACTCCAGGGAGAAGGTAGAGGAAAAATGTCCTCACCTCATTCAATAAAGATTTTGGGGACCAAAATCCTCTCTAAATTGGGAGGTGTGATTTGGATTGGATCATTATATTTTTTTTCAACTATCTCGATGCTTTCAGAGTGGAAAAAAATGGAGGAATCAACTTGCAAGGTCATTTTAGTGGTAGGTCACAGTTTGGAAAATTGAGGTCTGAAACCTTCCAGAACCATTTTGAGGCATTAAACGACATTTTTTGGGGTTTTGGTGTTTGAAACTTATGCCCACACTCTTAATGGGGTTCTACACTCTGAAACCTTTCCAACGGTCAAGATCGTGTGTCAATCGGAGTTCCTATGCAAAAGTTATGCCTCCTGCAAGTTGACTTGTCATGTTGACCACCATGGTACGAGAGGATGCCACGTCAACCCTCGTTACTCGTGCATATGGGGTTAACCATGTATGTTATTTCAAGAAGATTCCAAAAGGTCCAAAACCCTATCACAATTGAGGGTTGAGGAAGTAAAAAAACTACCCCTAGATGGATATCAGGCTATGTTAAATACTGGGCCACTAGGAGGACAAGGGGTTCCATTCTTTTGCATTGTATCTTGTTCCATAGCTGAGAAAAACATCTGAGAGTGGTAGTCTGTGAGCATAACAGAGGAGGAGAGATTTTGTAGCAGCCATATAGGCCACGGGTCAAAGGAAACTCCACAGAGGGTGCCTCTTTCATTGTCCTTGCATCATTTCTATACAAAAGAAAAGAGATTAGAGCAGCATCATCTTCTAGCTAGGTTTTCTCCTGTATTGGATTTTGTTGGAGCATGACAGTTTTGGGACAATTCTAGAAGATTTCAAGTAAACTACGCAGAATATAGACAAAAGGGACACAAAGCGGAAGGCAGTTAACAAAAGGACCAAGACGTGCATTTTGAGGAGTAATATTGTAAGTCGTTAAGGCATTTTGGGGGTTTGGGGATATGTTGTGACGGGATAAGCCCTAATGAAATTGTATAAATATGTAAAAGGGTGGGATAGTTAAGGGAGGACACTGTGTGGTGTGTAAGGTCATTGTCTATGTTTCAGACTATTTTTGGATACTCTGCGGTTGTAAACAATTTTATCTGAGGTATGCAGAATCAGTAGGTGTGCACTGCATCAAACGACTAGGCAAGTAGTATGGTGAACTGTAGCTGTAGGAATTTTGTATAGCACAATGCGCATATGTAATAAGGACTGAATGAATAATATTAATAGAAGCCATTCGTTTTGGATGTAGCCCAGATTGGGGTGAACCACATTAAAACATGGTGTCCTTGTGTGTGTGTTTCTAATGTTTTGAGCATGGTGTGTTTATAATTATGATTATTGTTTTGTTTACTGAATAGGATGATGAATATGATGCATAACAATCATACTAATCTTATTGTCGCATAAGGGTTTACGTATGGAAACGACGCATAAGTGAACAAATGTTATACTTATCATGTATGAATGATTACTCTATCTCATATGTTATTCGGGTGTTGTAGAAACCGCGCAAGTTGAATAAGTTAAAGAAATAATCTCCAATCCACTCAACACTGTGGAAACTTAGTTCCTGCAGTCCCCATAGACACCTCAGGTGAGACTTCATTTGCTTGTAGGTGATGTTGAATGGGCCAATGTTTAAGGGTTTTGTTGGTTATTAATAGTTGAACCCAGGGTATGCCCAATCTGCGCCAACAGGTTTCCCATGTCATCTCTTATGTTTATTTGTGGATGGTGTGATTGAATTTTATTGTTCTCTATTTTTTGCATTTTATCTATTTCAAGCATAAGCAGAAAACCAATAACTAAATATTTTGGATAACTAAAGAAAAAATAACCTTAATAGTAAAGATTTCAGTGTTTAATTAGATCTATTGCACTTAATTGTTCTAGTGGAACATCCGTGATAGTTTACATATCATATTGATATCTGAGTATGTTTTTCTTTTGGGTATTTGTGAGAAGTTGTAGGATCCATGAAACAACTAAAAGAGAAGTCGTAGAAACCCTAGCCATGATATATGAATTTGTTCATAACAACCCTCGATATCTAGTAGAAGAGATATTTGAGAGGTTGGAAGCACAAGTTGTTGACATCAATCACAATATGAACCTCCTCATGGTGGCTCTAGCAAGCAAGCTAGGACCATTGGGAGATTATGGAGGCTCTAACTTAGAGAATGAATCTGAGGGGAAATCGAAAGATCAGAAAGACTTAGGGAAAGAGTTGCAGAAAGAATCCAAGAAAGAGCAGTCAAGTTTGAGTGTCATGAATCCTTCGCAGTCCCTATTCAAGATGGAAGCGGAAGTGGACATAAAGCCATACCAAGGTGATATTGATGTATTAAAACTAAATAATTGGTTGTAACAACTAGAATTTTATTTCAGTGCTCACAATATAGAGGAAGAGAAAAATATTTCATTTGCTAGATTGAAGTTAGAGGGCCATGCTTTAACCTAGTGGGAAAGCCACACATAAACACTTAGGCTGGAGGGTGATTTTCCATTAACTAGGTGGGAGGACTTCAAAATCCTCATTAAGTCCCAATTCTACTCTATTAGGTATATAGAGGACCAATGGATCCTGTGGCACTACTTCATGCAAAGGCAGGGGCAGAGTGTAGAGGAGTGCACCATTGAGTTCAAAAAGATGGCCATCATGTTAGGTATCTCTCCCAAGAACCCAAATGTACTCCTCAAGTATCTAGGGGGTTTACACAGTCATCTATGAAAGTAGGTGATGCTCTTCAATCCAAGGATAATGGACGAGGCGTGTGTACAGGCACAGTACCTAGAAAACATAGGCCAAAAGAAAGGGAAACCAAGTGGTTCAAAATAGAAAGAGCACCAAGAAGCTTCCAGGGAGGGGAAGAAGAAGTGGAAAGGGGGAAAAGATAAGAAGACAACAACCACTACACATCAGTGGAAAGATCCCAACAACCATTGCAATCATTGCAACATTGACGGACACACCGAGGAAGAGAAGGAGATGACTAGGAAGAGAAGGAGAAGGATATGACCAAGCTCTTCCACATTAAGATTCAGGTCAAGAAGACCAAGATAGATGCTTTTTTCGACTATAGTTCATAGGATAATCTCATAGAAATGGATATGGTCAACAAGCTTGGATTGGAGGTTCACGATCATCCTAGATCCTATCCATTGGGTTGGGTAAACAAGCATGCAAAGATAAAGGTAATGAAATTGTGTAAGATTAAATTTGCTATAAGTGTTGATTTTATTGATGAAGTGGAATCATATGTAGTTCCCCTTTATGTATGTGGAGTAGTGTTTGGAAGCCCTTACATGTATATGAGGGATGCAATCTTCATGAAGAGAGCCAACCAATATCGATTGATCAAGTATGGCAAGTCCTACATCATCAATTCTCATAAAGGTAAGTCAAAGATCTCACTGGTAAGTGCCAACCAAGCCAAGAAGTTGATTAGTTCTAGTAAGAAACATGTTTTGATTTTCTTAAGAGAAAACAAGTTTGATGAGGAGTCAATGAGAGTGAAGGCATCCCTGGAGGGGTGTACTAAAGAGAAAAAACATCAATTGGAGGAGTTGCTACAAGTATACATAGGATTTTTCTAGGAGCCTAAAGGGATACCACATAAGAGGGAAGTGGAGCACAAAATACAATTATTGTTGCACTCCCCATTGCAAAATATTGGGTTGTATACACAGTTCGTTATGGAAGAAAATGAAGTGAATAAGTAGTTGCATCGGTTGTTGGAGCAGAGTGTGGTTCGACCAAGTACCTCATCTTGTCGGTCACCAATCATAATTGTGCCCAAGAAGTATGGGACTTGGACAATGTGTATCGATTATAGGGCATTGAACAAGATTACACTGAAGAATCGACACCCCCTACCAAGGATCAATCATATGTTGGACCAGCTACAACATGCCAAGTACTTCACTAAGATGGATTTGAAACCAGGATATCACCAAGTATGAGTCAAAGAAGAATATACATGGAAGACTACCTCCAAGACAAGGCAAGGTTTGTATCAATGGTTGGTCATGTCATTCGGCTTATGCAATGCATCGACTACATTTATGAGACTAATGAATGATGTTTTATGCCGTTATCTAGATTCATTTTTTATTATCTATTTGGATGATATATTGGTTTATAGTGCTTCTTGGGAGGAAGACATATCACATCTTATGCAGGTGTTAGACACTCTGAAAAAACAACGACTACTGGCCAATCTCAAGAAATGTGAGTTTGCTCAACAATATTTGGTGTATTTGGGGTATGTGATTAGTGGAGGGGAGATCAAGATAGATTCCGCAAATATGGAGGCCATCATGAAATGGCTAATTTCTACAAATCTCACTAAAGTTAGGAGTTTTGGTGGGGCAGCACAATACTTGCAGAAGTTCACAGCTTCATTTTCAGCAGTAGTTGCACCACTCCATGCCATAACATCCAGTGTTAAGAGTTTCCAATGGGGGGAGAATCAGCAGAAGGCATTTGATGAGTTGAAAAGAAAGATCAGTCAAACACTAGTGTTCATGCTACCAAACTTGCAGAAGATCTTTAGAAGTGGGAGATAGATGATGGAAGTGGGTATGTCATGGGAGCAATTTCTATGCAATGTGGAAGGTTGGTATGTTATCATTTAGAAGTATTTCATGGGGTGGTTTCCAACTACCCACCTACCTACGACAAGGAGCTCTATGCCTTGGTATAAGCTATCAAAAAGTGGAAGAACTTTCTGATGAGTAAGGAAACCATCATCCCTTTTATCTCTTCCACTATAGTATTTATAGACCCATGGTAAATACAACAAACTATGCATTACAAGAAGGTGGATGGGGTTTTAACAATTTCATCTAGTCATCAAATATAAAGAGGAAACACAAACAAGTTGGAAGACAAGATTTCAATACCACCCACATTCGATATTCTGACTTTGGTAATTCTTATGCACATGGATCCTTTAACCATGATGCATAAAATGAGGCATACACATAAGATAGGAGGACTTCAAGGAGGTGTTTCAATAGATATAGGGCTAAATTCATGTAGAAGAAGGTTATGGAAAGGATGAATATCATTTCCATAATGGGTTACTCTACAAGCTCAAATTGTTTTGTGTCCCTAAAGGTGAATGGTTTTATCTTATTAGAGAGGCTCACAACTCTAAGGTTGTGGGACATTTTGGTGTTGGGAGAGACAAGGACAACCTTAGAGGTATGTGTATTGGCCCAGAATACAAGATGTAGCACAATATATTAGAGGATGTATGCTTTTTGTACCAACCAACCCAACAACAAGAAGCGAGGTTTATACCATCCCTTACTTTTACCCACTTGACCTTTGGAAAGAATTTCCATGGATTTTTGTGGGAGGTTTACCAACCACCAGGAAGAGATATGACTATTTATTTGTGGTAGTTGACACGTTCAACAAAATGCATTCTCTTTCCTTGTAAAAAGACCATCAATAGGCAGGGAAAAGAGCAAAACAAGTTCTTTGAAGCAGTCTGGGTGCACTTTGATACCAAGGAGCATCATCAAACAAGTTCTTTGAACAGGTCTGGGTGCACTTTTTGATACCAAGGAGCATCATCTCAGATAGGGATACCACATTTCTCAGTGCATTTTGGACTACATTGCGGGAGAAGATGGACACTAACTTGAAGAGGTCTACAACATTTCATCCACAGATAGAGGGGCAGACAAAATTTGTCAACATGACTTTGGTGCAACTTTTGAGGGGTTACTATTAGAAGCATCTGAATACCTTATAACAGAGTTGTCCACACTTCTACTAGTAAGTCACCTTTTGAAACTTGCTTTCGATGTTTTCCACCTTCACCCTTAGATGTTGTATATGGACATCAAGGAGGAGTGAGGGAGGACCTCACATGAGATGCATTAAAAGTAGAAAAAAATGTTGAGAAGATAAGGCAGATCCATTTGCAAGTACAAGATACACTGAAGAAGTTATAGGAAAAGTACAAGGCTAGACATGACCAACATATAATAGAGAGAACATTTAAAGTGGGAGACATGGTATGGTTACAACTAAATAAAGAAAGGTTACAGGGCCCTGGTAAGAAGATAAAGGCTCTATGATATGGTCCTTTTGAGGTATTGGAAAAGCTAGGAGATAATGCCTACAGACATGACCTACCCCCATACATGCGCATTTACTCTCTAGTGAATGTGGAGAATCTCAAACTCTATGAGCCTTCCATGTTGGATCAGGAGGAGCAGTAGGTCCTACATTCCATAAAGGACTTAGCACTAGATGCTCAGGTAGAGCTAGCAGAGGACACAATTTTGCAGAAGTAGTCCAAAACTACAAGACAAGGGCAACATGACCTTTGGTAGATTGGGTTGAAAGGACAATTTCTAGACAAAGCAAAGTGGTAATCTAGGGAGAAGGTAGAGGAAAAAATTCCTCAACTCATTCAATAAATATTTTGTGGACCAAAATCCTCCCTAAATGGGGAGGTATGATCCAGATTGGATCATTATATTGTTTGTCATCTATCTTGATGCTTTCAGAGTGGAAAAAATTAGAGGAATCAACTTGCAGGGTCATTTTAGTGGAAGGTCCCAGTTTGGAAAATTGGGGTTTGGAACCTTCTGGAGCCATTTTGAGGCATTAAATGACATTTTTGGGGGTTTTGGTGTCCAAAACTTAGGCCCACACCCTTAATGGTGTTCTACACTCGGAGAGCTTTCCAACAGTCAATATTGTGTTTCAATCGAAGTTCCCATGCAAAAGTTATGCCTCCTCCAAGTTGACATGTTGTGTTGACCACCATGGTATGAGAGGATGACACGTCAACCCCTGTTACTCACGCATATGGGGCTATCCACTTATGTTATTTAAAGAAGATTATAGAAGGTCCAAAACCCTATCACAACTAAGGGTTGAAGAATTCAAAAACCTACCCCTAGATGGCTATCAGGATATGTTAAATACCAAGCCACTAAGAGGACAAGGGGTTCCATTCTTTTGCATTGTATCTTGTTCCACAGTGTTGATGTTTTGGTAGATGCGGGAGGTATTAACCTCCATGGATAAACCTTTGACTAGAATAGAATATTCTGGAAGCAAGAGAAAACCTAAACATATGTGTGAAAACCCTGGAGCACAAGTCAACTCAACAAAATAAGTAATATTGAAGTATTATATGTAGAAAAGGATAGGTTGGCCCTGCTTAAAGAGACACCTATTCACCTAGCCAGATTAGTATAAATAGAAGGCACTTTAGCTCATTTGGAAAAACACACACTCACTCAATTGGCGTGCATATCTTAGAAGTACAGTAGCAACAGAAGTAATGCACAAGTTTGGAAGAGGAGCAACAACAACTGCAGTGGTGCAACACACTCTTGTTCAACCTTTTTGGTACTCTTACTTATGCGCTACCTTGGATAAGGTGCGCTCTCTTGGTTTATCTGTTGGTTCTAGTGTGGCTTCCCAAAATCATTCTGTCCAACAAAGGTCAAGGTGCTCGGGGGTGGCTTTGTGCCTATGGTTGGGTGAGAATGGCCTAACATTGTTTATGGTGAAACGAGCACAATATTCTAATGGGTTATGGGCCCACACCACCTTCGAAATAGTCTAACAACTGGAAGGTAGATCCAGATCTCTCTGTCAAGCTCGTTATAGCACAATTCCAGTTGTAGTTAGGGATTTTGATCTTGCAGCAACAACAAACCCTAACCTGATTATTCGGGCACTTTAAGTGAATCATTTGGCACAATTCTTGAATATCCTAGTGCGCTCTAACACAACGCATCTCTT
Organism: Picea sitchensis; assembly: GCA_010110895.2. Lineage (NCBI taxonomy): Eukaryota > Viridiplantae > Streptophyta > Pinopsida > Pinales > Pinaceae > Picea > Picea sitchensis. The sequence goes on along the minus strand of SNQJ01S0213256.1, from coordinate 2,841 downwards.
GGTGCCCTCAACCATCAAAAATGTCAAAATTGAATTTTTGGGTCAAAGTCAATGTTTGACTAGTCAAAGTCAAAGTTTAATTAGTCAAAGTCAAGGTTTGACTGGTCAAAGTCAAAATAGTAGTCAAAGTCAAAGACAATCATGACTTCCTCCATAAAATCAAAGTGGCACAACAGAAGCATGGTCTCTTGGTAGAGAATGGAAGACAAGGATTGACATCATCCTTGCAAAGAACAAAGGGAAAAATTATGGAACCACAGACTGAAGAACATGCATCAAAAGATGAAGAGTTTGATTTTTGGAGCTTCCAAGCACATGAACATGCAATAGTAGAAGAAACAATAAAAAAAAACTATTGCAGATCTGAATCTATGGAAAGAGAAGGGATCTTTGTCCAAGAAGCAATCGTAGATCCAGAAAGATCTCAGACCTAATACATTCAAAGGAACAACACACTCTCCAGGTTGGAAAGAAAACTTGTCTCATAAGAAAAGCAACTCAAGCGGAACAGTAGCCAGACTCCAGGTTTGCATATCCAGTTTGATATTTTTATTGTTGTTGAAGTATTGCAATCCTTTAGGTTTTATTAATTTTGGGAACAAATGAATACTTAGTAGCATGTACTATTAATATACATGCTTATTGTACTTAATTGCAATATGAACTAACATCTCCTCTAGGAGATATTTCTTGTTCTTTTTCTTAGGAAGGACACCTTGGTAATGCTATAATGAATTACCATGAAATTGATATGTTATTATATTGGAAATACTTTTTCTCTTGTTGTCCCTGTTTCGGGCAAGTTATCCTACATATACCCGGAAGGTTACCACATAAAATCAAGACTTGAAAGGACTCATAGGGAGTCAAACTTTAGAGGGAGTCAGTGATCAGGAAGAAGAAAGGTTTCATGACACTTTGCAGGATGCATAGGGGCATGCAATAGATGGAAGCATGGTTTGAGGATTCTCTCAGTTAGAGGGAGTTGATGGCAGAATTCAAAAAGAAGGATCTTGTAGGCTTCGTACCGAGTTGTAGGACTTTGTGCCAAGTTGTAGGCTTCGTGTCGAGTTGTAGGCATTGTGCAGAATTGTAGGCTTCATGTTGAGTTGTAGGCTTCATGTTGAGTTGTAGGCCTTGTGCCGAGTTGTAGGCCTTGTGCCGAGTTGTAGGCTTCATGCCGAGTTGTAGGCCTTGTGCTGAGTTGTAGGCTTCAGCCTTCATGTTGATTTGTAGGCTTTATGCCGAGCTATAGGCTACTCCAGTGAGATGGTCTGGTATCCCGAGTTGTTGCTACACCAGTGAGACAGTCTAGTATGCTAGTGTCATAGTCAAAAACTTGTATGGTTGTGATGGTGTTGCTCATAATATGATCCAGGTGATCATGAGATAACCCGTGTAGCTTTGGTGATGCTATCGGTTTGCAAGACCATGTAGGTATTTTCCATGCCATGTGAGATGGATAGATAATTATGATAGTAATGATGATACTCACAACATGAGTGTAGCCACGGGTGAAATCGTCGTGCAGGTGTATCCCATGATGATGATGGTGACACACACTACGAGGTGTAGCTCTAGTGTTCTCTAGCAGGTTGTGGCCCCTAGACGATGTTGACAGGTCCAAATGGGTGTAGCCATGTGTGATGTAATGATGTTACCAGTAGCATGGTCTGCATAACCATGACGAGAGGATCATGGCATAGCAAGTAAGGCTATGAAGACCAGAAGGGAACATCATGGTTAAATACCTCCCTAGCTAAGAGGGAGTGTTGATGTTTTGGTAGTTGTGTGAGATATTAACCTACATGGATAAACCTTTGACTAGAATAGAATATTCCAGAAGAAAGAGAAAACCTAAACAGATGTGTGAAAACCCTGGAAGATAAGTTGGCTCAACAGAATAAGTAATATTAAAGTATTATATGCAAAAAAGGACAGGTTGGCCCTGCTTGAAGAGACACATGTTCACCTGGCCAAATTAGTATAAATAGAAGGCACTTTATCTCATTTGGAAAAACACACACTCACTTAGATGGTGCACATATCTTAGAAGTGTAGTAGTAGCAGAAGTAGTGTGCAAGTCTTGAAGAGGAGCAACAACAACTGCAGTGGTGCAACACACTCTTGTTCATCCTTTTTGGTTCTCTTACTTGTGCGTTGCCTTGGAGAAGGTGCGTTCTCTTGGTTATATGTTGGTTCTATTGTGGCTTCCCAGAATCATTCTATCCAACAAAGTATAAGGTGCTTGGGGGTGGCTTTGTGCCTATGGTTGGGTGACAATGGTGTAGCATTGTCTATGGTGAAACGAGCACAATATTCTAACACATAGTTGAGCAAAACATCTGAGAGTGGTATTATGTGAGCATAACAAAGGAGGAGAGATTATGTAACATCCATACAGGCCACATATCAACGGAAACTCCATAGAGAGTGCATCTTTCTTTATACTTGCATAATTAATATACCGAAGAAAAGAGAGCAGAGGAGCCTCACCTTCTAGCCGAGTTTTCTCCCGTATTGGGTTTCCCAAGTCATATCTTGTGTTTATTTGTAAATGGTATGATTGTATTTTACTATTCTCTATTTTCCACATTTTATCTATTTCATGCATAAGCAGAAAACCAGTACCTAAATATTATGGAGATTTAGAGGAAAAATAACCTTAATAGTAAAGATTTTAGTATTTTATTAGATTTGTTGTGATGAACTTTTCTAGTGGAATATCCTTGACAATTTATAGATCATTCTATGTAATTCATTATAACTTTTCCCCAAAAGTCTAGAAGGGGAGGTTGATGGTTATTAATGAGGGTGGTTAAGGAGACTTGGATGATGGGT
>SNQJ01S0213255.1:0-15749 GCA_010110895.2 Picea sitchensis | reverse complement strand
CCCGGTTTGGGTTTCCAGGTGAAAAATCTCTGTGTAATGTTTGTATTTTCCATTGTATCTTTTCTGTTCTTTTCTGAATATCAGTTTGCAGTAGATATTGTACAAGGTTAGAATTTACAGTATTTCTGGATAGTATTTGAGAGTGTCTCACTATGGTATGCTACCGAATGACCATGTTGAGTGAGAACTGCACCTACAACATATTCTGATGCATGAGTCTCAATCTCAAACGGTTGTTCCAGATCGAGAAAGGAGAGTACTGGAGCTAAGCACAAGCGATGCTTAAGATCATCAAATGCTCATTGTTGTTCCTCCCTTGACGCAAAATTTTCCCTACCACCGCCCTTAGTCACTTGGCTAAGGGCCCGTGCACTATGGTAGAATCCCAACATGAACCATTGATAGAAGTTTTTCCATTCCCAAGAAGATCTAAAGCTCAGTTAGTGTGGTTGGGGTTGGTCAGTCACGAATGACTTGGATATTAGCTAGATCAACATGTACCCCATGCTCATCAACAAAGTAACCCAAGTATTATACCATGTTCATGCCAAAGAATCATTTTTTGAAGTTGGAATATAGCTTGTGTTGTTGCAGAGCACTCAAAACATGTTGAATATGCTGCATGTTCTCCTCCCAAGTTCTATTGAAGATGAGGATGTCATCCAAATATACCACCACAAAAGAGTTGGTGAAGGGTCTCAATAGATCACCCATCAACCTCATGAAAGTGGTTGGTTCATTTTTTATTCCAAAGGGCATGACCAACCATTCAAATAGACCTTGTTTCAATTTGAAAGTTGTCTTCCATACATCAGTTGGTTCGATGGGAACTTGGTGGTAGCCAGACTTTAGGTCAATCTTGTTGAAGAACTTTTCCCCCTTGAATTGGTCAAGAAGGTCATTAATTCTAGGAATTGGGTATCAGTTCCTAACTTTGATTTTTTTTAATGATCTGTAATCAATGTAGAGACGCCAAGTCTCGTCCTTCTTCTACACTAGTACAATCAAGCTTCCACAAGGGGAGGATTTGGGTATGTTGTGCCCCTTTTGAAGAAACTCTTGGATCTGATGCTTGATTTCTTCATTTTCCATCAGCACGCAATGAAAAACGGGTCCATTATGCATAGGTGCACTGAGGGTTAGATCAATTGGATTCTTGACTTATAAGTGCGTCGGTACCTTGGTGGGTGAGGAGATGATGTCTCTATACTCTTCCATGATCCTGTCCACTTTCTTCTGTTGCAAAGAGAGGCTTTGTTTATAGGCCACAGATGTGGAGGTGACCTTATGCTTACTGTGAGCATGGATCACAAAGAATACGAACTTCTCGGTCTGTGAAATGACCTTACTGCATTGCTTAGTAGAGATTAAGGAAATAGTGGTAGGAGGCACTACCTATGGTATCCTATACAATTGTCTACCCAAATAAATAATAACACTGTGGGGTCTAGACTCATACACAACATGATGCTTCCACATATATGTCTTTCCTATAAGAACATCACATAATTCAAGGGGATAAATATCACATAATACCTCATATTTGAACGACTTGATGTCATAGGGAAGACGACATCATTGTCTAACACGAAAATATCTTCCTTGGCGAAGCCAACTGATGGTGTAAGGTTGCGGGTACAGTGTCGTCAGCAGGTCCAACCACTTGTCGAACTTTTATGAGATCAGGCTCTTCTTATTGCCGCTATAGACAATGAAATGAAGTAGAGCCCCCTTTACCCACATATCTGAGTGAAAGAGGTGTTCCCCTTCCTCTGGTTCTTCTGGTTCGCTTGGATGGAATTTGGTGGTAGTGACAGTGGAATTGGGTTTAACATAAAGAATATGCTTCCTCTTTATGGATTTTATTTGGAGTGAGAATCATCCTCTGACTAAGAAGCCTTCAGCTTGGCCATGAGTGACTTCTTGGAGAAATTTTTTTTGGTTTTTTGCCAAGGGATTTTATGGTATTCACACCATTTTCTTGTGTCCTCCTTCGAATTCTCATTACCCTTATTCTGTTTTGTCTTGAATTGGTTTTCCTAAGACTGTCCATATTTTCTCTATCCCCTTTTGTGTGGGTTGGGGCTGCCTTTTCCCTGCTTCGGCTATGAGGAGTTTGTAGATCCAAACTCTTGTCTCTTTTGCTTAAATTTCTGCTTGATCTTGACAACATATCTATAAGTTGTGCCTAATGATTCGATGTCCAGAAACTCCATTTATGTTTGAATGTATATATGAAAAAAACCACATTATTTGAGCACCAGATGTTGCTCATAGTATTTAATACCAAATTTAGTGTGAAGGGTATCGAAAATATTAGTGAAATTTGCTACTGTCTGGTCCATTTCCTGACGCGGGGTGGTCCATCTGGTGTACTAGTCCTCGTAGCTTCCAACAGGGTAGTATTTTTATTTAGTTTTATCCTGGAAGGAATCCCATGTAGGGTCGACTGTAAATATTACAGATTCCTCTATGGCCCTTTGCTTAGAGTAAGTATCCCACCAGTACTTAACATGGGGGATGGTCTTGAGGAGTGAAAAAGTAATATTTTCCCTATCGGAAAAGTTGTGGACCGTTAAATAGCCTTCAAGAAGATACAACCATGCATCTACAACATCTGCATCTATTGGTCCTTCAAATAATGGAATATCAAAATTTACCTGTACCTTGAAGGGGGTTACATGGCCACTTGATGAAGATGCTTCTCCTGTGGGCATCCGCCGAAGGATTTGTACAAAGTTGTCCATCATTTTGTTCCTTTGTCATGTAAGGGCTTACTTGAGAAACATTTTAAAAGGATCTCCTACTCTATCATATTTCTTTTCACCCCCCATAATTTTTTGTCAGGCTCAGCGCAACCGATCTTGAAAAGGCTCAACTGGTTCGAGTCCCAACTTCTTGTACCTAGATCTTGTCAGGGACATGCATGAAGAAAAATAAATGAAGAACATACCGCTATGATACCACTGATCCAGATTTAGGAGAAAAATGAACTAATTAACATATTGAATACAATAAACATAGAGATACGAAGAACAACATAGATATCTAGTGAACAATATCTTCTATTGAATAAATGAAATAGGTTGAAACTGTAAAATTGCAGAATTGAAAAAAATTGCTCGAATGGTGGTAGCTATCTTTGAGAAGAGATGTGGCTACTATGCACATCTTTCTAAGAAGAATGATTACAATGAGGCTCCAGAGGCCTTTTTAACATTACTCGTGAATTCCAAAACCCTAGGCATCCAAAAACCTAACCCTAGGAGATGAAACACCAAAAGTTATGTGGGCCCCGATGGATAAGTTGGTACCTCAACTTCTCGGGGTCGTAATGTTTTCACACAACCTCCGTTTTAGGCGCATGATAGCTCGTTGGAAATATATTTTCGATAAATACACATTACACCATCAAACTCTAAATCCATCTACAGTTTGACTGTTGCAAGCCAAAAAACACTATTAGGGCCCCAAAACGACCCTGGAAGTACATAAAGATGTGTTGACAAGAAAACATCCAAAATAAGCTAGTTGGATTAGGTGGGTGGTGACAAGTGTCCACATGGAAGATGTGTAGGGCTTCAGATAGCCTTGGAAGTGTAGAACCCACAATTACAAAGAAGTAAAAAAGAACCTGTTGAACTAAAAATTGTCAAGAGGAGCCAGTTGGAATAGATGGGTGGCCACCAATATCCACTTCGATCAGAAACCTACAAAATTGATTGGGAACAAAACTATCCAAGATATCTAAAGGAAAATGGAAGGAAAATGCACAAGATGAAAACCCAATTGGAAAAACTACAAAGGGGAAATTTTTCTTTTAGAGGTGGGGGGAGAAAGAAATAGAGAGAAACTAGAGGACGATGGAGAGATGATTAGTGAACTTAAAAAAAAAATAAAGAAATTGGATCTGGAGAAAAATAATGGGTTAGAGGAGTTGAAGAAATCCGCAACACCAACTATAAAAATTGGTTCTTTTGGACAAGACCAATGCAATGTCCTTGCTATAATCACTATTTCAATTAATGCATAATGTAGATATAAATATGACTATGGCCAAGTGATGTAATATGTGAAATGTACTTTTTGATTTTAGTAAAAATAATGTGATACCAACTGTTGATAATATGGACAAAGATGGGGGATAAATGACCCACACGAGGGGGGAAATTTCTAGGAGTGTCTAAGAGGGGTCCAAGGGGGAAATGGTTTGTGGGTATTAATTCAAACCCATATTTATGAATTTTATTATAATTTGGGGAAAACTTATATTTTCAGCTTGAGTGTATGAGAGCCTGATCATTGAATACCTATTAGAGGGTGCGTGTGAGAGTCACATCCTATAGTTATTGGAGAGCATGGGGCTGAAATACAATCAACATTTGACAGAGTGAGTACTCAGCTTCTTAGGAAAATATAATAAATTCTTATGGGGAGAATAGGATATTTTCACATTTAGTATTGGCATGAAAAACAAAGGGAGAGTAGGAAAAAGAACAATAGAGCTAGAGTAAGGAGGCTGGGAAAATTTTGGAGCATATTGGAGCATTTTTGGAGATGAAAACTGAAGAGTGAAGTTGTTAGGAATGAAGAGTGAACTCATGAGTTAGTTTCACTATAACAACAAGTGTTTGTTGGTAGATTTTCCAGGTAGTGAGTTCCCTTAAGTTCTCAACATAGAGATTATTGGTTACCTACACCAGTGAGACCCTGATAAATGAATGGGATGCCCAATGGAATGAGGGTAGTGAAGGGGTACATTCATTGGGTTGGGCAAGTCAAGAGGAAGAGAGTTGAAGGAAATTCAGGATATTTGTAGGAGAATACTAGTGGGTTGTGAGTTGCTAAGATGCTTTTGGACTATGAGGGACACCTTTCTTTTTTGGATTCCTAGCCCTAGCTCATGGGTGACTTGTTGTTGAGATTTGGAATGTGTAATATTAAAGATATAAAATAGTATGCAGAACATAAATATTTAGCTAGAAATGGCAGAGAAACAATTATATAACTAGAGCAATACCAGAATAATACTAGAATAACACCATAAGAGCACTTTGATTACTGATAGCAATGTTCACTTGCCTCTTCCAGGGGGAAACCTCCAGAAGAGCAAAGATCTATTACAATAATATCCAAGGAAAGATTTCTCATACCCTCTACTTCTATTTATACTAAATCTATCTATCCAAAAGAACAATCTAGAGGAAGATCCTTCTAGAAGCGGAAGCTTGTATTAGGTCTTCTTACATTTGACTTATTCTTTCTTATTGCTAGGCCTTATTAATATTGTCATTTATTACATGCAATTATATTATTCTACCTACATGAGGGGTTAGGGAGGTTAGGTCCCTAACATGCCTTCCCCCTTGAAGAACAACCTTGTCCTCTAGGCTTTAGATGAGGGAATTATTGTAGAATGGTGGCCGACTCCCAGGTGACATCTTCTGGAGGGGTATCTTTCCATTGGAATAACACCTCCTGGATGGTGCGCTGAAGGAGACAACACTCTCTCTGGCCCAAGACTACTTGTGGTTGCAACCATATGGAGCCTTCTTCATCCAACTCAGGGAGACTAGTTTGAGTTTGTCACTTAGTTCGAACAACCTTCTTTAGGAAGGAAACATGAAAAACAGGATGGAGCTTCGACTGACTGGGTAGAGATAATTGACAGGCCATCGATCCCACATGCTTGAGCAATGTATAAGGACCATCAAATTTGGGCGTAGGTTTTTGACAGTGTTTAGCTTTGAGTGAAGTCTTCTTATAAGGTTGTAGTCGAATAAATTCTTGGTCCCCTTCAAAAAAATGGTGTTCAGAACGAGCTTGATTTTCTTGTTGCTTCATGCAATTCTAAGCCATGACCAAATTGGATTTGAGGGAACAAAGAATAGCCTCGTGGACTGTAATATTTTTGTCAACCTCTTGAAACTTCGATACCCCTGACATATAGGAGAGAAATGATGGAGTATTTTGTCCATAGACCACTTAAAAAGGAGTCATGTGAGTAGTTGTATGGTAATAGGTGTTGTACCACCATTAAGCTAGGGGTAAACATTGAGCCCACCTATTTTTCTGCTCAAATGCAAAACACCTCAAATATGTTTCCAAATACTTGTTGACAACTTCAGTCTGGCCATCCATATGGGGGTGATAGGCAGTGTTGATATGCAATTGGGTGCCCTATAGCTTGAACAATTCTTTCCAAAAAAATTTGGTGAAAGTGGAGTCTCTATCAGAGACAATAGAATTAGGCATGCCATGAATCTTGAAGATATTATCCATAAAGATTTGAGCCACTTTGGTGGTTGTCAATGGGTGTTGAAGAGAAAAAAAAATGAACATATTTGGAGATATGATCAAGGACCGCCATGATGACTGACTTATTGCCCAATTTAGGTAAGACTACAATGAAGTCCATAGAAATATATTTCCAAATCCCAGGGGGAATCAAAAGCGGTTGGAGTGTTCCCAAAACTTTGGTTGTTTCTCCCTTGTTGCGTTGACAAACCTCACATTCAACCACAAAGGTGTGGACGTCTTGTTTCATACCCTCCCAAAAAAAGAACATTTGACCCATTCATAGGTTTTGGTAAATCCCGAATGCCCATTTGTGGGTGAGAAATGAATTTCATAAAGCACTGTGGATTTTAGTTGGGACTGCTTGCATAAATACAAATGACCTTTGTAGAGATGCTCTTAATTATGCCAAGAGTACCCTGGAGATACTGAACCAGTCTTGAAACCATTCCTAACGAAAACTTGGAGCCAATCTGGTACAATGAAGGAGAGGGAGAAAAGGGACCTATCTTATTCATATTTCTGGGAAAGAGCATCGACCACTACATTTTTCTTTCCCTTCTTGTAAATTATCTCATAATCATATCCAAATAGATTGGTCACCCATTTTTTTTGTGCTAGGGATGAAATTTGTTGTTCCAGGAAATACTTGAGACTCTGATGATCAATTTTGATTTGGAATCGTTGACCCAATAAATAAGGATGCCAGAGATCCACAACATGTATAATAGCTAAAATTTCCTTTACATAAATGGATTGGCCCAAATGTTTCTCTAAAATTTGTTTTCTAGTGAAGGCCAAGGGCCTACCATCTTGCATGAGGATGACTCCAATTCCTTTCCCGGAAGCATCACATTCCAATACGAATGTCTTTGTGAATTTTGGGAGTGTTAGGACAAAGGTCGAGCACACAACATCTTTTAAGGATTGGAAGGCATGATCTACATCTGATGTCCAAGTGAAAGAATTATTTTTAAGGAGGGAAGTGAGAGGAGCTGCAATCTTTCCATAATTATGAACAAACTTCCTATAATAGCCCATTAAACCCAGAAAATCACACAAGCTCTTAAGAGTTTTAGGGCGAGGACAATCTTGCATAGATTCAATTTTCTTAGGATCCACTCAGACACCATACTTGCCAACAATATGACCCAAGTATTCCACTTCTGAGGAACCAAAGACACATTTATATTGTTTAAGCAAAATTTGGTGCTTAGAGAAAAGATGGAGAACTTGATTCACATGGGAGAGATGGGATGACCAAGTTTTACTATAGATGAGAATATCATCAAAGAAAAATAAGATAAAATGATGGATAAAATGACGGAAGACATGATTCATAAGACTTTGGAAAGTGGAAGGAGCATTACACAATCCAAAGGGAATTACCAAGAATTCATAATGACCCTCATGAGTGCGAAATGTAGTCTTGCGGATGTCATATTCTTTCATATAGATCTGGTGGTAGCCAAAACGTAGATCCAATTTGGTGAAGTATTGATCACCACTCAATTCATCTAAGAGGTCATCAATGACAGGAATGGGGAATTTTTCTTTGATTGTGAGTTTGTTGAGGGTGCGAAAATTAGGACACATGCGTCAAGTGCCTTCTTTCTTGAGTTCCATGACCACTGGAGAAGGATAGGGGCTAGTACTAGGATGGATAACATCGACTTCTAGTAATTCATGAACATTTTTCTCAATTTCATTCTTCTGGGAAAATGGATGATGATAAGGATGAACATTGGGGGGAAGACTTCCCAAAATGAGAGGGATGGAATGATCATGGACGCCATAGGAAGGGGGAATTTCTTTGGGGGTGGTAAAAGCAACTTGGTGGCAAGAGAGGATAGATTGGAGGCCGAGATGCATAGAAGGTGTCTCAACAACATGAATGGAGTGGAGTTGGGATATAATTCATGAATGAAATTTTTTGAGGAGATTTTCCATGCGCTGGGAACTGATGATCTCAAGGGAGCCTGCGGTGATGCATTGGAACTTATATTGTTGTTCCTCCTATTGGAATTGCATGGTTAAGTCCTTAAAATCCATGAGAATGGGGCCTAGAGTGCGTAACCATTTGACACAAAGAAAAATGTCACAACCACACATGTCTATAGAAAAAATATGGTATTTCAAGTGATACTGACCAATTTGGAGTCGCACATTTTCACATCGTCCCCCACATTTCATGGAACAGGCATTGGCAATCATGATTTGAAAATTATTGACGACACAGATGTAACAATTGACTGCTTGGTAAATGTGGCGATGAATAAATTTATGGGTGCTACCACTATCCATAAGGATGATGAATTTCCTATTTTTGATGTAACCAATTAATTTGAGAGTCCGGGGAGAAGAGAAGCGAGTGAGAGCATTAAGTGAAATCACTGGGTCAAGTTATGGTGGGTCAAAGGGTGGTGTGAGGCCATATGGCGGGGGTAGTTCCTCCACAGGCAGAAAAACTACATCTTTTTCAAACATATCCTCAGTCACAACCATAAAAAGTTTGTGTTCCTTACACTTGTGCTTGGGAAAATATTTTTCGTCACAATGATAACAAATACCCTTAAGTTGACGTTCAACCATTTCAGCCCTGGTTAATTTCTGGATCTTGAGGGGAGTTGCTGGAGGAGAAAAATTGGTGGGTGTAGGGCGAGGAGGGAAGGAGGGTTTGCGGGTCTAGGAAGAGACAAATTTTTGGGCTTCCTTGGCTTGTTGAGTAGCTTCCAACCAAGTTTGGGGGTGTGCCATGAGAACATGGGAATGAATTTCATCTTTGAGGCGACTGATAAAGAATTCCCTAAAGAAAGCATCTGACATGCCCTCCATTCGGAAATCCAAGTGCTCAAATGCGACAATAAATTCTTCCGTTGTCCGCGACTTCTTTAACTTGGTAAATCGACCTAAATGGTGGGTGTCAGAGTCAAAGTGGTCATAAATTTCATCCACAAACTGTGTCCAAGAACCATACCCTTGACATGCCTTTTTTCTCCATTGCCACCATTTCCATCATTCTGGATCCAGATATAGGACACCATAACAAAGCTTGGATAAATCATCAGTAATGTCATGCAAAGAGAAATAATGTTCCATTTGGGTGACCCAACCTTTAGGATTTGAGCCATCAAATTTTTTCACCTCAATTCTAAGAGGGAGGAGGTATGGAGAAAATTGGGTAGTATGAGGGCCTTGGTAATGGGAAGAGTCATGGTCATCTTGATAAGATGGTTGTTCAGAAGAAAAAGGGTTCTGGGAACAACCGAGGAAGTGTTCTTTGAGGTCTTTGATGTAGAAACATTGTTCCTGGAGGTCTTTGATGTGGGAACGTTGGTCCTTGAGGATCTCAATAGTTGAATTGATGGAGCTAATGTTGGTAGTGAGATGCTTGATGTCGTCCTTGTGTTGATGTTTGTCAGCAATCAAGGCATTGATTTCTTGGGCACGTGTGGTAGTCATTTGGACAAAGGAGCAAGGAAATGGTATAGGGGAATCAAAAGGGGTCTGAAGGGGTGGGTGGGACCACAATGAAAAAAGGGTGTCAAATGATAGGTACCACTGCGATCAGGGAGAAAAGGGGGATCCAAATGGATAATAGCCAAATAAGGGTGTGAGAGAGAGGTCGGGTCCACAAAAAAATTGTGTTAAAAATGAGAGGTATCACTGGAATTAGGGCGAAGAGGGGAACATGGCGGGATAAGTCTCAAATAAGTGTGTTGGCAGGACTACTATACTTTATTTATTTATACTCCTATGGAGTTATACGACAGCCTAAATAATACTGCAGTGAATAAATGTGTAGTAATTTCACAACTAGAATGTAGGAGGCACTGTTGCACGCTAATAGATCTTGCCTATTCTATTTTTATTTTCGTCCCAAGGGTTAGGGTATTCAAGGGTTCTATAGTCAAGGGTTTTTTCTATGCAATAGCTCTTTGATATACGTGTGGGGTCCAACAGTAGTACTCGACCCAATAGATCTGGGCACCAACTAAGTTACTAAGGCTAGACCGTGCCCTTAGATGTAATACCCGATTATCCAGGTACTAGAGAGTATATTCCCAAGTGTTGTTCTTAGTGGCACTCTAGCAGTTAGGTGTTCAATAGGTTTATGTATGGAGGGCGTCAGGAAATCTAGGTTGATCTGTATAAAGGTTCTTTATGATGTGCTACCACTCGAAGGGGTACCAACATGGGTTACAAGGGTGACCAACAAATTTTCACTTGAGTACCACTTGTATTTCATGTGTGTATGACTCCCTGACCGCGGTTTTATGCGTGTAATGACAAATCTCTGTAGCTTTAAGATGCCAGAATACGTTTGTAACTTGCAAAAATTTAACCCACAATTTTCTTTCGAGGAAGGTGCTCTGATACCACTTGTAATATTCCAGATATGAAATAGTATGCAAAACAAAAATATTTAGCTAGAAATGGTAGAGAAACAATGATATAACCATAACAATACAAGAATAATACCAGAATAACACTAGAAAGAGCACTTTGATTACTGATAGCAATGTTCACTTGCCTCTTCGAGGGGGCAACCTCGCAGAGCATAGCTCTATTACAATAATATCCAAGACAAGATTTCTCATACTCTCTACTTCTATTTATACTAAATCTAGCTATCCAAAAGAACAATCTAGAGGAAGATCCTTCTAGAAGAGGAAGCTTCTATTAGATCTTCTTACATTTGACTTAATCTTCCTTATTGCTAGGCCTTATTAATATTGGCCTTTATTACATGGAATTATATTATTCTACCTACCTGAGAGGTTAGGGAAGTTAGGTCCCTAACAAAACAACAAGTCTATGGTTGGGTGGAACATCCTTCCCAAGTAGCTAGTTACACAAACTTGATTTTAAAGAAAAATGTTTATCTATTATCAGAGTTTTCTTATGAGTTTTATGGATGTGCATATTATCTGAGTTTTATGGATGTGCATTTTACTGAATAAGAATAATTGTTTGTGTTGTTATAAGTGATTTATTAGCTACATTCAAGTTCATTTAAAATGATGTAAATGCATTTAATTATGGATATCATAATCTAGTTAATTATGTGTATTAATTATGACTAGTAAGATACATGAAATGAATTAACAGAAAATTTTGAATTTTTATATGTATTCAACTTATTAATGTTCCTCAATTAAGCTAAAAAAAAAAAAAGTTACAACCAAGTAACAATGATGGAAGAAGACACAATTGAATAGAAATTAGAATAGTTCAATACATAGACCCTTTTCTCCTATCTTTAACTTTAGTGGTGGGAAGAAGTGAATAAAAGCTTATGAACCAATAAAAAATATCCATTTTTAATATATATATATAAACCATGTTTAATATTTAATTGTAATATAAAAATACATTAACATGTATCTTGATATTTTTACTCTAATAGACATCCCTATATTGAAGATTTAGATCTAATTAACATGGATGAGATTTAAATCTAAACCTAATGTGAAGCGTTTTTCCTTTTTTCGTTCTGTTTTAATTCTGACCAGGTGTTCGCTTCCAGTTTGAATGGTTCGGGCATTTTGTTTGAATACGAACGCATAAAATAATATGACCAGATGTCCGCTTCCAGCTTGAATGGTTCAGGCTGGACATTCCGTGGCCTAACAGGTCTATGTATGCTTCTTCTGTCTAAGTTTGGATGAAGCGCACAGAGTGGCATTTCCACTCCCTCCGCTCGTCGCTTTTTTCCACTCCTCGACTGACTGTTTCACGCAATGCTTCGCTGCATAGATCTCTCCTTATCAAATTCATTCATCCACATTAAGCCAGACTGCTTGAGAAATTTGGGAGTAATTTTCTTTTCATAGTTATTTTTCTAACAAGTTTTTAGGACGTTTCGTTTTAAGTTTTAAATTTTTTATCAATTTTGAACTCTGCTTAATTTTCTGAACATTTAGATTGGTTTAAAAGAGAGTAAAACCCCTGAGTAAGATTCTGAAACTCAATTTAAACTGTGATAATACTAAATTCAGACTAACAAATTCAAATCCATTTTTTTTGTTTGACTGAAAAGCTGTTGAAGTTAGCCTACTCCACAAGGTATTGGACCATTTTAAAAAGTGGGTATTACCAAAGCAATTTTGCCCCTGCACGGACCTCCCATGTTATATTCTATCGGATATTTTTTACTTGTCAGACTCTTTGACTGGGTGAAAACATTTTAGACGTTTGAATGACGAAAATATTACGTGCGGATAAGGTTTTAGACGTATAACACAGTACACGAAAAACAGTCAAACACAGGCCGAGTTTGATGTAAGGCGCACGCAGGGTGGCCACGTGGAAACAGAACAGGCGAGAAATAAGAATTCAATTAGTGTGTGCCGACGAGGAAATAGGTTGTCTTAGCGAGAGCCGGAAGAAACGACGGTTTGTCTACGATTTAGTCTTTATAAAACACCAATGACACTGGTAATGTGTTGTGGTAGAATATATTTGCGTGAAGGGGATGTATAGTATTTATATAAAAGTAGGCGGCGTGCGCAGCCAGTCTTGGCCGCCGTGCACGGAAATAGGGAAAAACTGGCGAACATGGCTGAGCTGCTACAGAGGCCGGACTCTTTACATGATTGCATGACCAATATCTTCGGGTTTATGTTTGTGAACGTCAGTCATTAATTGGATTATGGGGAGCAGCGGGGGTGTTGAATCCATGGCGCCATTCATGTCCAGAGGGGAAGAAAGGATATTGTCCATCATGTTGTCCAGTTCAGAGCTTGCAAAACTTGATCTCTCTAATATACAGTTCTTCCTGGGCAATGTAGACTGTCCTCAGAATGGTTTGAACGACCATGACAAGGAAGTCGATCCATTATTTATTACGCGGCAGGATTCGTTCTCGTTCCCTCTGGAGACCGAAGGTGGGGCTTCTACGGTGCCTGTGCAGGTTTTCAAAAGCAAAGGCGCCATGGAGGCTGAGAAATTCATGTTGGAACAAAACAGAGCAAACAACAGTCGAGGTAAGAAAAAATCGGCGTCAGTAGAAGAGGAGAAGAAGATCAGTAAAGCCCAGGACGACTCTGCCCTGCACGATAAGCTGCGGTCTCCGCCTTTGCCCACGAAAACTAGCCGGGCGGAAGAGGGGAGGGCAGAAGCCGAGGAGATCATGAGGATTAATCCCAGCATCGACCTGAAATCCTCTCATGCCTCCAAGTTCCTTATGCAACTCATGCCGTGGGAGTTCCATCCTTCNGAATTCAATTAGTGTGTGCCGACGAGGAAATAGGTTGTCTTAGCGAGAGCCGGAAGAAACGACGGTTTGTCTACGATTTAGTCTTTATAAAACACCAATGACACTGGTAATGTGTTGTGGTAGAATATATTTGCGTGAAGGGGATGTATAGTATTTATATAAAAGTAGGCGGCGTGCGCAGCCAGTCTTGGCCGCCGTGCACGGAAATAGGGAAAAACTGGCGAACATGGCTGAGCTGCTACAGAGGCCGGACTCTTTACATGATTGCATGACCAATATCTTCGGGTTTATGTTTGTGAACGTCAGTCATTAATTGGATTATGGGGAGCAGCGGGGGTGTTGAATCCATGGCGCCATTCATGTCCAGAGGGGAAGAAAGGATATTGTCCATCATGTTGTCCAGTTCAGAGCTTGCAAAACTTGATCTCTCTAATATACAGTTCTTCCTGGGCAATGTAGACTGTCCTCAGAATGGTTTGAACGACCATGACAAGGAAGTCGATCCATTATTTATTACGCGGCAGGATTCGTTCTCGTTCCCTCTGGAGACCGAAGGTGGGGCTTCTACGGTGCCTGTGCAGGTTTTCAAAAGCAAAGGCGCCATGGAGGCTGAGAAATTCATGTTGGAACAAAACAGAGCAAACAACAGTCGAGGTAAGAAAAAATCGGCGTCAGTAGAAGAGGAGAAGAAGATCAGTAAAGCCCAGGACGACTCTGCCCTGCACGATAAGCTGCGGTCTCCGCCTTTGCCCACGAAAACTAGCCGGGCGGAAGAGGGGAGGGCAGAAGCCGAGGAGATCATGAGGATTAATCCCAGCATCGACCTGAAATCCTCTCATGCCTCCAAGTTCCTTATGCAACTCATGCCGTGGGAGTTCCATCCTTCCCCTTTGAGTACCTTCACGCCCGCCGCGGTCCCTTTCAAATGGGAAGAAATCCCTGGCAAACCTAAAACTCTGCACGACGCCCACGGATTGCCGCCACAGACTAATTCGTTGCCCGTTCTCCATCCGCCGCCCCGGCTACTGATGCCTCCCCCAGCAGCCAAGAAGCTTCATGCGCCACAGTCTCAATCAAACGCTCAGCACAGCAGGTCGAGCTCAGGATCCTGCGGCGCTGAAGAAAAGAGAGTGATCTTCGTCGAGATGAAAAGACTCGAAGAGAGTCCCAGATCTTTTATATCGTCGCTGGACTACAAGCTGCCATCGCCATGGAATGGAGACGTTAAGCCGGCCTATTCGCCCTTCAGAGACCTGGGTCCGCCCGACAATGAAGTTCACAGGCTGCGAAAGAAGGCAACTTCGATAGTGATCAGCTTTTGGCGAAAGTTTAACCCTAAAACGTACATGCCGAAACCTAATTCGGTTCCCCCTGTGTCGTCCTGCGGCAGCCGGGAGGTCCTGATGAATCGAGAGGCCTTGTGGGTGGAGGTGAATGACAGTACTAGAACAAATCACTCTCTCGATGCAAGAATCTCAGTGGGTACGGGGGGTGTTGATGATGAGGGTTTCTCTGATAAAACGATGATGTGCTTATGGGAGACAAAGGATCTGAGACCCATTCCGGACCACGAATATTACAAGAACGGATTGAAGCTCGTAGAGAGGAGGCGGAGGAGGAAATGGGTTATGCGAAAACTTCGACGACCTGCACGGTTCTTTGTAAGTCTTTGTTTGATATCAGATGAATGTATTGGATCCAATAGGACTTGATGTAATGGATGTTTTTCTTTGACTGCAGAGTGCTCTCTTCAAGACTGCCTGGAGAGCAGTTTCACTGAGAAAATCGAGGCACAGAAATCGTGGAAATATCAAGCTACCATACAAATCCCTTGTTCGCTGAGCAACTACAACTGGGCTGCCCCGTTCCTGCTTCATGTACAGTAACTCCATCATTCCAAAATCAACGTTGTTGACGGCGTCTACAGGCCTGGCCGGACTTTGTTGAGATTTCTCCATTGTGATTTTTTATACCTCCCAAGGGTAAATGCTTCTGCTGATGCGAGTGCAATTTATCGAATATTTGGATGTGTTGATCGATTGGCTTCAAACTCTTCTGAAATTAAATTGTATTCAAATTCTTTGAATCTACATTTTAATCATTTAATGCCATTTAATCAAATACACAAATCTCTAGCCTCTCGCTGGTTCTCTTTGTCGACCCAAAACTTTGCGAGGGATAGTATTTCGATCAGGCCTGTAATTTCAAATTTACCCTATCTGTTAATTGA